>JAVGWX010000018.1:5214387-5309387 GCA_036924085.1 Ariolimax columbianus | reverse complement strand
CTAGGGTCCTTTGTTAATAGGTGTGCAACCATCGCGCCGGACGATTTGTACAAGGCAGCAGAAAACTTCATCCACTTTGTTCGGTCTATGGCAATCCATTCAATGGTTCTTCCCGTATCATATCTGGCTCTTGACAATGTTTTCAAAACACGCATATACACACAAACAAACACATATACAAACACCATACGCACACACACACACACACACACACACACATTCCTGATATATTCTGAATGAAACCTGAGTATTAAGATAAGAAAATAGTGTTTCACTTTGTACCTAACAAATAGTGTTTCACTTTGTACCTAACAAATAGTGTTTCACTTTGTACCTAACAAATAGTGTTTCACTTTGTACCTAACAAATAGTGTTTCACTTTGTACCTAACAAATAGTGTTTCACTTTGAACCTAACAAATAGTGTTTCACTTTAACTTAACTTAACGTCTTTATACTGGTTTAGAAGACCCTGCAGAGTCTGTATACAACCAGTTACATTTACATCACCTTGCTCTAAAAGCTATGCGCATCCAGTTTATTCTTAAATGCATTAACTGTCCCTGCCTCCACTACCTCCCCTGGCAATGCATTCCAAGCAGACACCACTCTCTGACTTAAAAAATATTTCCTAATATCTAGCCCTTTAGTCAGCTTGTAGTTATGCTCTCGTGTTATTGTAGGTGGCTGAATTTTAAAAAAACTTGTTATAGTCTAATTTATCGATTCCTCTGATCATCTTATAAACCTGTATTGTCACAACGAATTCTTCTCTCTTCGAGACATTGAAGGCGGGTTTTTCTGAGTCGTTCCTCATAACTGCAATTCTGGAATCCCACTATCATCTTTGTCGCTCTTTTTTGTATTCTTTCTAGCATGTTTATGTCCCCTCTATGATAAGGACTCCACACCTGTACACAGTACTCCAATCTAGGTCTAACTAAAGCTTTATACAGTTTGACGATCACTTCCTTGCTCCTATGTTTAATATTTCTTTTTATAATACCTAATATTGCATTTGCCTTTTTCACTGCTACCTTAACTTGCTCACTCACCTTTCCTGTATGATCTTTTATAATTCCTAGGTCCCTTTCCTTATCTATCTTTCTAATATTGTTTTCTCCCATTCTGTAATTATGTTCCATATTGGATCTACCCATGTGGATGACTGTACATTTATCTACATTAAACTCCATTTGCCAGCTTACAGATCATTCTCGAATTTTATCTAAATCCGACATCAATATATCCACTTCCGCTTTAGATGAGACACTACTGCATAGTTTTGTGTCATCAGCAAATTTTGCAATCATGGATCCCATATCAATGTCCAAATCATTTATATATATCAAGAACAAAATTGGTCCCAAAACCGAGCCCTGTGGCACACCACTTTTCACTTCACTCCACTCAGAGTAGTCCTTATTTATGCCTACCCTCTGCCTTCTTCCCGTTAACCAATTTTCAATCCATTTGGCAACTTCCCCACCTATTCCATGTGATTTTAACTTTCGAAATAATCTTTGATGAGGTACTCTATCAAAGGCCTTTGCAAAGTCTAGATAAATAACATCCACTGTCTCCCCTTTATCTATGATTTTAGTAACCTCCTCCATGAATTCTAATAGATTTGTTAAGCATGATTTCCCTCTAGTAAACCCATGCTGACTATTTCTATTTAGATTAAATTTGTCTAAATGCATTACAATGTTTTCTTTGATTATTGACTCTAACAATTTACAGACTATGCTCGTTAAACTCACCGGTCTATAATTTGCTGGATCTGATTTTTTGCCTTTAACTTTGTACCTAACAAATAGTGTTTCACTTTGTACCTAATAAATAGTGTTTATCTTTGTACCTAACAAATAGTATTTCACTTTGTACCTAACAAATAGTGTTTCAATTTGCACCTAACAAATAGTGTTTCACTTTATACCTAACAAATAGTGTTTCACTTTGTACCTAACAAAGTGTTTCACTTTGTACCTAACAAATATTGTTTCACTTTGTACCTAACAAATAGTGTTTCATTTTACACCTAACAAATAGTGTTTCCCTTTGTACCTATCAAATAGTGTTTCACTTTGTACCTAGCAAATAGTGTTTCCCATTGTACCTAAAAAATAGTGTTTCACTTTGTACCTAACAAATAGTGTTTCACTTTGTACCTAACAAACAGTATTTCACTTTGTACCTAACAAATAGTGTTTCACTTTGTATATAACAAACGTCTATCAGGCTAGTCTATATCTTCACATAGAGAGTCGGATCCATTGGATGACTAACGCGCTGTTGCTTCTTGCTTTGGTAGTACACTCTCATAGACCTTCACCTGGCCATCACTTGATGCTATTCTTCCGTTTACTGTCTTGTCGTCTCCCCACACGTTTGCGTGTGATTGTTCCTCGAGTAGGACTTTCAGTAATGTTGTTGCAGAACCGAAAACAAATTGAATTGTCTGATTGATTTCGTTGGCTAAATCAACAACTACTGCTCACATTCCTATGTTGTCCTTATTTGTTTTATTTTCTATCTACCGCAAGAACACCCTTTATTATGTAACCATATTTCAAAGGCTTCAATTCTCTTCCACGAAGTTTTGGTCTTCTTCTTCTTTTCCTTCTTCTTCTTCTTCTTCTTCTTCTTCTTCTTCGTACGCTGTCAGACATCAACCTCTATTTGTTCGAAAAAAGCAGCGGTCATCCTGAGGCTGTCGACACTGCCATAGAGCTTGTCTAGTGTTGCCACTGGTGATGGCCACATCTGCTTTCTCTGGTCCTCGTATGTCGGACAGTTTTGCAGCAAATGTTCAGCGGTCATTTTCCCGGTACCACACGAGCATTCGTCAGTGCCACCTATCTTCAATTTGTTGAATAGGTGGTACCTCAGTCTATTGTGGCCTGTGCGAAGTATGAAGACCACGACCTGCTCTCTTCTGTTCAACTGGTAATAGGCATCGTTTTTTGTGTAGCCAGTATGTTCTGTTTCAAATTTGGTCATGTATCTAGCTCTAATTAGCCTTTTTGACTCTTCGTAGGTCACACTAGTATCTGGTTGTGGTAGCCTTGCACCTTTTTTCGCCAGTATGTCTGCCTCCTCGTTGCCTTGGATGTTACAGTGGGATGGGACCCACTGTACCACTACTCTTTTTTGGTGCGGACTGCTGGCATAGTTGACAGAGTACTGCTCTTAAATCATTAAGTTCAGTATTTTTCTGGCTTTTTAGTGCTGTGACAACGGCCAGGGCATCTGTAAGCAGGACGATATGGCTTTCATTTCTTTTACCTGTCGCCATTTCTTCTACTGCAGCCCTCAGTGCCTCTGCCTCCGCTCTGAAATTGCTCGTGTATTTTCCAGTTGCCACTGACAGTGTTATTTTTCTACCATTTGGTAGGCTCAGGAATACCCCTGCCCCTCCGTTCTGGGTTGTGTTTGTTACAGAACCGTCAGAATATGCATGAGTCCAGTCCATGCTTGGGTAGTTTTTCGACGTTTTGTTCATTACCTATTTTGTGTGCAATACAGTAATATCCAAGACACCAGATCAAGCACACGTACTTTCAATACCATGTTTAGTCCAGCAATTATTCACGGATGCGAAGTGTAGAACTTGTGAAAAACAGATGCCGAGGAGGTTTGAGTCACACAGACAGCAATGGAAGGACGCGTTTTGAATATTTCGATAAGGGATATGATACGAAACAATGCAATTCGACATAAAACTGCTTCCGGACGTCGTGGACGCTGCAATATCACGAAGACATCGTTGGGCTGTACACATGGTCCGCATGCCTCACAACAGATGGACACGAGGTACGCATGCTTCACAACAGATGGACATGTGGTACGCATGTCTCACAACAGATGGATACGAGGTACGCATGTCTCACAACAGATGGACACGAGGTACGCATGTCTCACAACAGATGAACACGTGGTACGCATGTCTCACAACAGATGGACACGTGGTACACATGTCTCACAACAGATGGACACGAGGTACGCATGTCTCACAACAGATGTACACGGATTACACATGTCTCACAACAGATGGACACGAGGTACGCATGTCTCACAACAGATGAACACGTGGTACGCATGTCTCACAACAGATGGGCACGAGGTACACATGCCTCGCAACAGATGAACACGAGGTACGCATGTCTCACAACAGATGAACACGTGGTACGCATGTCTCACAACAGATGGACACGAGGTACACATGCCTCACAACAAATGAACACGAGGTACGCATGTCTCACAACAGATGGACACAAGGTACGCATGTCTCACAACAGATGAACACGTGGTACGCATGCCTCACAATAGATGAACACGTGGTACGCATGCCTCACAACAGATGGACACGAGGTACGCATGCCTCACAACAGATGAACACGTCGTACGCATGCCTTACAACAGATGGACACGAGGTACGCATGTCTCACAACAGATTGTCACGTGGCACGCATGCCTCACAACATATGGACAGGTAGACAACATTTTGATGGTCATATGCTTGTTGGCGTCCACATGGACTCCCATCTCTATGAAGGCCAGATGGACTGACCTTCAGACCTAGACCCGCATTGGTACTCATTCAGCATTGCACAAGATCTGGGCACATACAGACAATTGTTGGCTTCCTCGCATACTTTATATTTGCAAGACTGCCGACGAGGATAATGTGATAGAGTTAATTGGTAGTAATATCTGCTATACCTAAAACACAAGATGACTAATTCTGTATTGATTAAAGTGCCCAGTCATGTATAAAGAGAACTTTCTTCACAAGAACCTCATCTCTAGTTTCACCATCTATAAAACGACCATCACACGAATTCGTTGCCTCGTTCCACACTCGTTCGGTTGATATAAACAGGCAGTTTTGTACAGGAACATCGATTGTGTTTGTGATCTCAAATTTATTTTGAAACAGTCAGGAATAGCCAGGTCGAGATAACAGCGATTAAGTAACATTAAAGTCTCTACTAGGGGTCACTGTGTCAGTGACCTGTGATCCGGGATCGGCTCAATACCATTTATTCTTCTTTCCTCTCGTTCATGGGACTTCTAGTGGGCTTTCAATTCTTGGTTTATGTGACTTCTAGTGGGCTTTCCATTTTTTGTTATGTGACTTTTAGTGGGCTTTCCATTTTTTGTTTATGTGATTTTTAGTGTGCTTTCCAACAAGCTGTAAACTAGCGACACAACACATTTTGTTCTCTGGACTACATGCTACTATTTCCAACGCCAGTTTTTGGGCTTGGTAGCGGGAGATTGAGAACGAAGGCAGAAGAAGACGAAGAAGTCGGCTTTCCATTCTTCGTTTATGAGATTTCTATTGCGCTTTCTATTCTTCGATTATGTGACTTCTAGTGGGCTTTCCATTTTTCGTTTATGGGACTTGTAGGTAGCTTTCCATTCTTCGTTTATGTGATTTCTAGTGGGTTTTTTATTCTTCGTTTATGCGACTTCTAGTGGACTTTCCATTCTTTTCCCATCTGCTATTTTCTTTATTGTTGTCCCCATATCATAATAATAATAGATGTCCATCGTTGTCGATGAGGACCGCCGACATCATCCTTGTCACAGATTTCCCTGTTGGGTGTTTGTGCGAATGTGGCTGAACAGGCCAATGCGAGCACGAAAACATCTGCTACATATCGGGCACACGAGGTTTGTAGAAGGGGATGGTGTTCCCGCTGCTCGGGATTTCCGCGTCTCGCGTCTGTTCTGGGCTTTCACAACACGGTCATCTTCACCGGTAGCTACACCCGATTTGACTGCGCTTCTCCAGTCAGATCTATTTTGCGCAAGACATTCCCAGGTGTCGATGTCTATCTGGCAACTTTTTAGTGAGTCCTTCAACTTTAAAACGTTTCTTTGGGCGCCCTCTCTCGCGCCATCCCTCTCTCAGCTCGCCGTAGAGAAGCTTCTTTGGGAGCCGCTCGTCTGACATACGGACGAGGTGTCCGGCCCATCCTAGTCGTGCTTTTTCTAGCAGTGCATGGATGCTGGGCATGTTAGCCCTCGAGAGAACCTCGATGTCAGTGACACGATCTTGCCATCGGATGTGGAATATTCACCTCTGGCAACCTGTGTGGAAGTCGTTTAACCTCCTTGCATGCCCAGAGTATACAGTCCAGCTTTCGCAAGCGTATAGTAGGGTTGGAATGATGGTTGCACGGTAGACTTGGAGTTTGGTCTTGACGCTGATGCCACGACGTGCCTAGACCATCGAGCGCATTCTACCAAAGGCTGTGCTGGCCTTTGCTATTCTGCTTGCCACCTCATCGTCTAGGCTGACAGATCTCGACAGCGTGCTGACCAGATATGTGAATTTGTCTACGGCATTCAACGTCTTTCCTGCTGACTGTAGTCTCTGGTTTTGTGTACGGCATGCCTGGTGCTGGTTGGTACATAACCTCTGTATTTTTGGCATTTATGGTCAGGCCAAAATTTTCGCATGCGGCAGAGAACTGGTCCATTCCAACCTGCATGTTCAGTTCTGAGTTGCTCATTAGAGCGCAGTCGTCAGGATATCATAATGCAGCACAAAATGCATTGCTTACTGCAGACGCCATTTCTCTAACCTTGACCTTGACATATATACGATATTTTGCACATTCTCAGACTAGTTTGTTGTGTCCGTTTGGACAGATTTTGATAATCTATCAAAGACGTATTTATCACATTTCATCATCATCATCAAGTTGATCAGCCATAAGACTGGTTATAAGGTTATCTGATCATATCCTCTACAGCTCTCTTCATTCAGCGTAGGTTTGAACATTAATGTCTATGCATTCCTGAGATGTAGAGGTGAGTGTTGGTCATCTCTTTGAACCTTTTACCTGGATCTTGCCCTCTATTATCTTTAGTAGAAGAATTTCATATATTGTGTCCCAGCCAACTCAATCTTCGGTTATGTTTCATTTTACATGTTTGTCTTTATACGACTATCTCAGTGAGGACATTATCGTTGTAAATTCTTTTTGTCCCGCTTTCAAGTTTGTCTTTTTGAGTATACGACAGTGAGAACACAGAACATAGTGATTGGAACTTCTTTCTGTCTAACTTGATCGTTCTGTTCAGCGATATCAATTTTAAAAGATCAATATTTTACAGAACGAAATGTTCCTTTAATGAGACTTTTGCCTGAACAAACAACAGAAGAGTTGGTCTACATTTTCTTATTATGTTGGTATTTGTTGGTATTAGTTATTACAAATTCCTTCATTACGTGAATGGAGATTGAGGTAGTGGTTAAGTGACACGGCTCACAACCAGAAGGCGCTGGGTTCGATCCCCATCACAGCACCGGCCGTTACCCCGGGGAAGCAAACCCTTAGAAAATGCAGGAGGAAGCAGACCCTTTCATAAAATGCATGCTGAAGTCGGATGCACTGGGCCTACAGGCGCAAAATAAAAACCACAGTGCAACGCACACCGCCTTGGGGATTAGAGAAATAAGGTGAACGCAAAAAAAACAAAAAAAACAACCCATCTCTGCGAGGGCCTTAATGAGGCTTCTTTATTTAGGGAAAATGTCGTTTTGGACTTTCACTTCTTGCTTCAAAGGTGTAGTAGGAATACGTATAGCATGAGTGAATAGCAAAGTAAGTATCATTCTTATACGGACTTGTGTGAATCTACCGTCCTGGTCATTCTGGGGTTTGCGACATTGAAAGAGCTGACATCATGGGTTCTAATATACCGGACATAGGGACATTGTATAATGATAGAGGATCGATGATTTATTGCTTCTAGCATGATAATACTATAATCGATTGACCGGCAATTGATAGAAATGGGAAATTAGCCTTCTGTCCACCACAGACAAGACATTGAACGTACCAAGCAGGAGTGTGTACAACCAGCAAGCTACGGGGGTCCGTTAGTATCATAGACTTTGAAATTTGATGACAGAATGTGGAGCTGTGGGCCTTATCGGAGTGCATTGATGTTACTTAACAGAAGAACCTGTTACTACAGCATGTAACTGGAACCTATCACTCCCTTGTAACTGTCAGTTCTATCTGTCCCTTCAACCTGTCGCTTCTACCTGTCCCTTCTACCTGTTTCTTCTACCTGTTACTTCTACCTGTAACTCCTACCTGTAACTTCTACCTGTCACTTCTACCTGCCACTTCTACCTGTAACTTCTTCCTGTCACTTTTGCCTGTCACTTCTACCTGTCGCTTCTACCTGTCACTTTTACCTGTCGCTACTACCTG
This sequence comes from Ariolimax columbianus, assembly GCA_036924085.1. NCBI lineage: Eukaryota > Metazoa > Mollusca > Gastropoda > Stylommatophora > Arionidae > Ariolimax > Ariolimax columbianus. Next base: position 5,301,145 of record JAVGWX010000018.1, on the reverse strand, counting down.
TCACTTCTGCCTGTCACCTACCTGTCACGTCACTTCTTTCAGTCTCTTCTAAATGCATCCTGGACTCACCACTCATACAAGTCACTCTTACCTGTAGTCTCAAATGCCCTCTTCAGCTATTTTCAAATCTATTGCTAGTCGATCTATAAATAACTTTAGATATCACAGGAATCATGAAGATCAAATATTGATAAGGCGACCTAGATACAAACTGGCTGAGACTGATTGCATGTAATCGATACAGAACTTTGGCCTTAGCTGAACTATTTGCAACATATGGCCTTCCTGCAAGCTCAATTACTGTACCATTTGTCCTTATTTCTTCTATCATTCAATCTGATGTACTGGATCCTTTTATTAATCCATAGATCATATATCTTTGTTCATTCAATCCATTGTCTTTCATTGCATCTTATGTTCTTTTATAATTCATTACATGCTTCACTCATTCTACTTAATCTTTCCGTCTATCCTTAAATATTTATTGGTTACATGCGTCCACATCTTTATTCCTTCTTCCGATCTATTTTTGCTTTGCCTTTTATCGATCTTTCTGTGTTCCATCTTACCTTATTCCTTATTTTCATGGTTTATGACGCGCTTTCATCGTTCACTTCTTCTTCTTCTTCTTCTTCTTCTTCTTCTTCTTCTTCTTCTTCTTCTTCTTCTTTTTCAATTTATGCATGTTTCCGCTCGACACATCCGGTTTCAGCACATAATTTGTTGCCTCTGGTTTGCTTTCCATTATCGATACTTATTATCTCAGCCATTCTGCATGTGTACAGTCTGTTTCTATGGCCTCCTGTGGCAGCGTAATGCATTTAGATTTGAGTAGTACTTATCCTATCATAAATACCTTGATCACTGAGACCAAAATAATATATGCGGTAGTTTCTAAGTTACTTATCTAAAGAGTTACAACATGTATCTTCACCACGACACGACTTCACACAGGAAAATGCAGTAAACATATCCTGTATGGAAACATAATATTTTCGTTTATAAATCGTAATAACAAAACAATATTAACACAAAAACACAGTACATCTAAAGTACACAATCAGTATATATATATATTGAACTACATTGGATGTTTTTAAGAACTAGATTCTGTTGTTTCCTCCAAACTACATAACACAGGCTCTTGCCGCTGCTCTCCCCTTATCTCCAAACTCAACACACAATCACAAACTCGTCGTCACGATCAGATTACGTAGTCAGTCGTTCTGTGCATTCACATATAATCAGATCACCTTCAATCAGGTAATCTGTGTATCCACATACAATCGGTTCACGTATGCTAGGGCGATATGTGCATTCATTTGTAATTAGATCACGTCATATATACTCGGATCACGTACTCACCTGAGGTCACATACTCAGTCGATCTGTGCAAACACATACAATGAGAACGCACATCGTTCCCAAAGTGTCCTGCACATACCACATACATTCATATCTCGTCTTTATGAAATCTATACATTCACATACAATCATATCACTTACAATCAAGCGATATTTGCATTCACAATTAATTAGATCATTTCACGAATTCACACGCATATGCAAATTCATTTGTAATTAGATCCCGTATCGTTCACTAGGTGTCCTGCACGTACGACACACATTCAGATCTCTTACTATTCACAGGGTGTCCAAAATAAACACCTATGGAGTGACTGGCAAAAACCTCGAAGTGTATGCTGGTTCAGTCACCCTGCAAACTAACGCACACCCAGACTACTCACAGCATATCATATGTCTTCCCAGCCAGTCTCTCAAACACTCTTCTAGCCAGTCTGTTTGAGTTCATCGTTGCAAAATATTTTATAGTCTCAAGCAACAACATGGCTGTCCAATGGTTCTCTGTTGGTTGTCTGACTTAGCCATCATTCTAATTTGGAACTATCCCCAAATAATTATTGGATGACTTTCCCCGAATCCCTGTCACTCTAAATATCGTAGCCGGTGGTGGCCGCATCTAACTGTCACCAACACCAACCGCCCCTCAGCCCCCCCCCCCCCCAACTTCGCTAATTTTGACGCCAGAGGGATCAGCTACGAACCTACCTCAGCTTCGAACACCTCCACCCATTTTCCCTGTACCAGACTAGGCCTTCCACCTAAACCCCTCGTTTCCTTTATCGACCTAGTGTCAAGACAGTGATTGGCCTTGGCACTCATTCAGGCAACCTTTGTTCCCAGAGTCGCCAGCCCAATCTCCCCTTCCCTAAACGCCCATGCTCCAGCTGGAACTGTCACACTCTACATGGTCAGCCATGGATTGCTGGCTGCTGTAAGCTCAATCAATGTTATTATCGACCTTCGTTTTTTCTTTTGGCTACGTTTCGTCTTTAATTCCCCATTTCTTCCTTTTCTCTGCCAAACCTTCCTTTCCTCTGTCAAACCTGCCATTATGTTTACATCATTTCACACTGATATATTTTCCTTCAATCCCACCACATCCTTATCTCCTCATGTCTTCAATTTTGATTAATTCAGTTTTCTACCCCCACCCACCATTCCCAACACCACCCCTAAATCTTATTTATTCATTCGATCCATCATATCTTATTTCAATTTTTTCCATAATTCATGAATTGCACCCTCATTATGTTTTTCTTATTATTTCCATCTTTTTTTCTCCGTCATCTCATCGTCCTTATTGCTTCTTTCCTGAAATTAATTATTTAGAAAATGCTTCCTTGATTCCAACTCCTTTATTGATTCTGATTTATTTGTCTCTTTTTTCTTATTTCCCATTTCAACATCTTCATCCATTTTACTCCACATCCTCCAAGCTCCATCCTTAATTTGTTTCCTCCTTGTAACTTTCTTAGTCATCATTACACTAGTCCTTCCTTCCTTCCTTCCTTCCTTCCTTCCTTCCTTCCTTCCTTCCTTCCTTCCTTCCTTCCTTCCTTCCTTCCTTCCTTCCTTCCTCCCTTCCTTCCTTCCTTCCTTCTTTCCTTCCTCCCTCACCCCGGCACCTCCCTTCCTCCCTCCCTTCCTTCCTTCCTTCTTCCTTCCTTCATTCCTTCCTTCCTTTCTTCCTTCCCTCCCTCACTTCTTCACTTTCTCACTTCCTCACCTCCTTCCTTCCTTCTTTCCTTCCTTCCTCCCTCCCTTCCTTCCTTCCTTCTTTCCTTCCTCCCTCACTCCGGCACCTCCCTTCCTCCCTCCCTCCCTCCCTCCCTCCCTTCCTTCTTCCTCCCTTCCTTCCTTCCTTCCTCCCTCCCTCCCTCCCTTCCTTCCTTCATTCCTTCCTTCCTTTCTTCCTTCCCTCCCTCATTTCTTCACTTTCTCACTTCCTCACCTGCTTCCTTCCTTCCTTCCTTCTTTCCTTCCTTCCTTCCTCCCTCCCTTCCTTCTTTCCTTCCTCCCTCACTCCGGCACCTCCCTTCCTCCCTCCCTCCCTCCCTTCCTTCCTTCTTCCTCCCTTCCTTCCTTCCTTCCTTCCTTCCTTCCTCCCTCCCTCCCTCCCTTCCTTCCTTCTTCCTTCCTTCATTCCTTCCTTCCTTCCTTTCTTCCTTCCCTCCCTCACTTCTTCACTTTCTCACTTCCTCACCTCCTTCCTTCCTTCCTTCATTCATTCATTTCTTCATTCCTTTCTTCCGACTCCTTTCTCAATCCCTCATTTCCAGAAAATCGTCAGCCTGGCTATATCTAGTTCACACTAAAGCTGGGACCTGCATAGGTGCATCTGACGCTGTAGAACTACAGGTCAACTAAGACTAAAATTATTCTTTAGAGTTACTTTTCCTCATTTCCTTCAATCTACCCTTCTCTGCTTCTGAATATACATGTTTAATTCCTTTGTGCGCTTACTTTTACTGAATAGAAAGTGTTTACATTTACTTACGAAAAACGCTATTACTTTTGAAGAAAAAAACAAGTGTTATATTTTACCTGGAAGTGAACGATGTTATACTTCACTAAATACTGTGTTATAACTCGTATGTACTTTAGAAATACTTTATTATACCTTATTATATATTGGTTGTGTTATTCCTTTACTGAGACGAAATATGGTTGAGTTATACCCTTATTGAGACGAAATATGTTTGTGTTGTACCTTTTACTGAAGCGAAATATGGCTGTGTTATACCTTTACTGAAGCGAAACATGGCTGTGTTACAACTTTACTGAGACGACATATGGTTGTGTTATACCTTTACTGAAGTGAAACATAATTGGGTTATACCTTTATTGAAGCGAAACATGGTTGTTTTATACCTTTACTGAGGCAAACAAATTGTTGTTATACCTCTCAGGTCAGGTCAGGTTATCCCGTAACCGGTGAGGTCGTTGGGGCACACATGAAGACATCCTCACAACTCCACGCCACCTTTCTATGTCAGCGGCCGCTGCATGTGCCTCTTCCGGTCGGAGATTGGTCCATTCTTTTATGTTGTCCTCCCATCTCTTTTTGGGCCGGCCTTTTCGTCGTCTGCCATGCACCTTTCCGTGCAAGATAATATTTGCAAGACCACTTGATCTAGATATGTGACCGTACCAAGCGAGTTTCCATCTTTTGGCAGTTGCCAAGAGGTCTTCGAAAGGCCCTATTGCTGTTGTAATTCTATCTCGTATTTCCTCGTTTGTAACTCGATCTTTGTACGTGACGTTTTTAAGTCTTCGGAAACATCTCATCTCCAAGGCATGTATCCTTCGCTGAAGGTCACCTGTAAATGTCCATGTCTCACAAGTATAGAGGAATATTGACAGGACCAGTATACGCATTAATCTGATTTTCGTGCATAGTGCTAACCGTTTATCTTGCCAGATTTGGTTAAGCCGTGCAAGCGCCGTAATCGTCTGTGCTATTCTGGCCAACACCTCAAATGTTGATCCTTCACCACTGACAATAGAACCCAGATATTTAAAATGGTCAACCACTTAGAACTCCTGGCCATTCGGTTTTTCCTGCTGTTGAAGTCGTCGGCGTTATATCTTTAGTAAGGCCAAATATGGTTGTATTACAATTTTACGGAGTAGAAATATGAGTGTGTCATTCATTTATTGAGTAGAAAATAATGATGATTTTGTGTTTTTCTCGATGATGATTGTTATGATGGTGATGTTCCAATGGCGATGCTGGGTGTAATGGTTTGGATGGTCAATATTGTGGTTTTTGGATGTGATGATGATTAAAATAAGGATAATGCTAATTGAAGTAATTATGCCTATATTAATGACGTTGGATGTGATAATGATGCTGGTTGTGGTGTTGATGTTTGATGTGATGATGTTACTAGTCGTGATGATGAGGATGTTACTAGATATAATGATGTTGAATGTGATGATGAAAGATGTGATAATGATGATGATGATTTTGTAGGATGTAATGATGATAATATAGATGTTAGATGTGATGATTTTGATGGATGTCATGATGCCGTTGGACATGATGATTTTGATGGATGTAATTTTGATTTTGGATGTGATGACGACAACAATGACGATGCTAAATCTGATAATGTTGGTGGAAATGATGATATAATTATGCTATTGGATATAATGTTGTTGATGTTTGTGGTTGTGATTGTGGTTGTGGCAGTATTGAAGGAAGACTTTAATAATAATAATAATAAAAAGCGAGGACGTCGGAGAAAACGATGAGCTGACAACATCCATGAATGGGTTAATCTCCAACTCGTGGAGGCACAAAAAGTAACTACTGACTGAGAAGGAAGGCAGAGGATTGTGGAGGTGTCATCAGGGGTGCCCTAAAGATCTCACGAGATTACGTGATGAACTGAAATGAATAATAATTTGTTGTGCTCAAAATGAGTAAATCGTCCTGAAACGGACGTTAAATGAATAATAATAATAATAATAATAATAATAATAATAATAATATTATCAATAACAATTATAATGGACACAATAGTAAGAATAACAATGACGAGAAAATAGTACTTGGAACAAAAATGTGAATTGTCTTCGAATACTATTCATACCGATAAAAGTAACAACGAAAACGAGGTGTTCAAGCTAGAATAGCCAAGTACGTTGGTAGTGAAAGTAATGTGCGTGCACTTTCTTATATTGTTTATTGATCAGGTATCTTTTGTCGTTAATTGCGCCAGGAAAACCCCAGTGTTTTAATTTGTGAGTTTGTGGGTTGACGTAAGAGATATTACAACATCTGGATTGGGTCAGACACGATACGAGCTGGATGTCCAGAGGCAAGGCTTCCAGGTTAGATGCCCTTCCTGTAGCTTGGGTCAGACACGATACGAGCTGGATGTCCAGAGGCAAGGCTTCCAGGTTAGATGCCCTTCCTGTAGCTTGGGTCAGACACGCTACGAGCTGGATGTCCAGAGGCAAGGCTTCCAGGTTAGATGCCCTTCCTGTAGCTTGGGTCAGACACGTTATGAGGTGGATGTCCAGAGGCAAGGCTTCCAGGTTAGATGCCCTTCCTGTAGCTTGGGTCAGACACGTTATGAGGTGGATGTCCAGAGGCAAGGCTTCCAGGTTAGATGCCCTCCCTGTAGCTTGGGTCAGACACGCTACGAGTTGGATGTCCAGAGGCAAGGCTTCCAGCTTAGATGCCCTTCCTGTAGCTTGGGTCAGACACGCTACGAGCTGGATGTCCAGAGGCAAGGCTTCCAGGTTAGATGCCCTTCCTGTAGCTTGGATCAGACACGCTACGAGCTGGATGTCCAGAGGCAAGGCTTCCAGGTTAGATGCCCTTCCTGCAGCTTGGGTCAGATACGCTACGAGGTGGATGTCCAGAGGCAAGGCTTCCAGGTTAGATGCCCTTCCTGTAGCTTTGGTCAGATACGCTACGAGCTGGATGTCCAGAGGCAAGGCTTCCAGGTTAGATGCCCTTCCTGTAGCTTGGGTCAGACACGCTACGAGCTGGATGTCCAGAGGCAAGGCTTCCAGGTTAGATGCCCTTCCTGTAGCTTGGGTCAGACACGCTAGGAGCTGGATGTCCAGAGGCAAGGCTCCCTGGTTAGATGCCCTTCCTGCAGCTTAGGTCAGACACTCTATGAGCTCGATGTCCAGAGGCAAGGCTTCCAGGTTAGATGCCCTTCCTGTAGCTTGGGTCAGACACGTTACGAGCTGGATGTCCAGAGGCAAGGCTTCCAGGTTAGATGCCCTTCCTGCAGATATGTACAAAGCAAGAGGTCCCGTTCAAATGCAAGAGCCGACTGCACTCTTTCTGTGCACGTGGGGAAGCCGAACAAGTTCCACAGGAGATGAACTACCACTGTACAAGCAAAGGGGCAACTGTTAGTCCTGCAGCAATAACAGGACACCTCCTTCCTGTCGATTGCTGGTAAAGCTATGGCTCAAGTCTTATTCAACCGCCTAAATAACCATATCGAGCAGGGCTTTGTCAGAGAGATCCGGTGTGGATTCCAGGTGGATCGGGGAGCAGACGATATGACGTTTGCAGAAAGCCATCTTATAGACCTGACCACTGCCTTTGGCACTATCTGGATGGAAAGGCTCTGGCAAACCATGGTGAAGTTCAGCTGCCACGGCAGATTCACTAGTTATTCACCAGTTTAATGGCGGCATGATGACTCGAGTACTGCATTACGGAGAATTTTGTGTAGACTTCCAAGTCACCAACAGTGTCATACAGAGATGTTAAGCATGATTTTTGCACCAACAACCTTTAATTCTGCACATGGCACATGCATTTCACAGGGTGAAAGGTCAGCTTCTCAATCATAAGGTCTTACACCAAGTTACATAATCCCGCCATCTTGGATCTACTGTTCGCTGACAACTGCGCCTTTAACAATTGTACAGAACAGGACACCATGATTGATGTGCAGTAACTTTAGTCTCATAATCAACACTGGCATACCGGAGGTACTCTTTCAGTCTGCTACGGGGAAGCCGTACAGCGAATCAAACATTACTGTACATATCCAACGACTGAAGGCAGTCGATAGATTCACGAACCTATCCAGTAGCTTCACCAGAGAGGCGAGCATTTAGTTTGAGGCGAACACCGGGTTTGCTAAGGCGAGCGCTTTTTTTCCGGAGGGTGCAAGCGTACGTCTAGAACCAACAAGGCATCAGTGTCGCTACCTAGGTAATAGTGTATTGTGATGTAGTGTTAACCACGTTCTTGTATGGTTGCAAAACATAGACATCGTTATATAACAGAAATACTGGCCAGCTAAATTATTACGACATATGCTTTCTCAGGATTAGGTGGCAGGACAAAGCACCAAACTATTGAAATTATCAGAATTAGATGCAGTACAAAGTACCAAACTATTGAAATTCTCAGGAGTAGATGGCAGGACAAAGTACCAAACTATTGAAATTATCAGAATTAGATGCAGTACAAAGTACCAAACTATTGAAATTCTCAGAATTAGATGCAGGACAAAGTACCAAACTATTGAAATTCTCAGAATTAGATGGCAGGACAAAGCACAAAACTATTGAAATTCTCAGAAATAGATGACAGGACAAAGCACCAAACTATTGAAATTCTCAGAATTAGATGGTAGGACAAAGTACCAAACTATTGATATTCTCTGGATTAGATGACATGAGAAACCAAACTCTATAAATTCTCAGGATTAGATGGCATGACAAATCAAACTCTATAAATTCTCAGGATTAGATGGCATGAGAAACCGAACTTTATAAATTCTCAGGATTAGATGGAATGAGAAACCAAACTCTATAAATTCTCAGGATTAGATGGAATGAGAAACCAAACTCTATAAATTATCCGGATTAGATGGCAGGACAAAGCAAACTAAAAATTCTAACAAGTCAAACATTGTGAGCATCCAACTCTTCTGCATTAAGCCCACTGCAATACGGTGAGCTCAGAAATGACAGACGCTCATCAGTAGGACAGAACAAAAACGCTACAGACGCTTCTCAGAACTTTGTAAAAAACTTCAAAATTGATGTAACATCCTGAGAGATGCATGTACAGAACCATTCTCCCTATCATGTTAGCATCACACTAGGTACTCAGATCACAGAGCGACACATCATCGCCAATGGTCATAAAAAACGAGCTCCCGCAAGAACAGAACGCACGATTACACGACAGCCGACTTCTCACATTTGTGTCCCACGTATAAAAGAGTATGTCGTGCAGGATTGAACTTTGCAATCATATGAACACATTTTCGGTATATATATATTTATATTCCGTGACGAAATGGTTAAGTCGTCGGCATCGTGATCAGGTGGTATGGGTTCGACTCCGGACTCCGCTGTCTTTTTCACGGGGGCTTAATGCTGAGTCCCCTGCATCTCGTAGCCGCCCTCTAGTCGTCTAGTCTAGTCGCCACTGGGGTCGAGCGGCTCGAGACGAGAGAGTGAGGGTAAAAAGTAGCACAGTAATCCTTACTAAGAATAGCGGTAGCAAAATTAAATATGCCGTCATCGTCTGCGATAAACGGAGGCCTTTACCTTTCCTTTATATGTATATATATATATCAGTTCAGATTATCTCATTGTCCCCTGTTTCAGTTCGGCTTATGTGGCGTATACAAAGAAACCAACAATATTGAATATGCGTCCATCATTTTTGCAACGTTGTATCAGTTCATCTCGGCATCGCATAGGTCGACGACCCCATGGAAGTACATAAACATGTGACCACTAAAACGTCGTTCTACGCGTCTCTATGTTGTCAAGCATGCGTACCACGTGGCCATTCCAGCAATGATTGCGTGATATCACACTTCAATAATATCTTCAAATAGAGTTTGATGTCGAAATTCCTTCCTTGTGGATGTTTTTTTTTCTTTAAAAAATGTCTTTGTTTTTGCGTTCGACTTATTTCTAATTCCCAAGGCGGTGTACGTTGCAGTGTGGTTTTTAGTTTCGCCTGTCGGCCCAGTGCATCCGACTTCAGCATGCATTTTATGTAAGTGTCTGCTTCCTCCTGCATTTACCAACGGTTTCCTTTCCCGGGTAACGGCTGGTGCTGTGATGGGAAACGAACCCAGCCCCTTCCGGCTGTGAGCAGTGTCACATAACCACTAGCTTACGCCGTCCCTCCTTGCGGATCTTATCTATTATCAACATTTTAGTAGGTCCTGTTCCGCTGCTCCGTGAGTGACCTTGAGCTTTCCACCGTCTGTTTTGCGAACGGTCACACACTTCACATTCGTACATCATTGCTGGAATGACCATGGAAATGAAACTGTGTACTCTTGTTGTGGTGTGTTTCCTCTCTTGGAGTATTGGCTAATAGAGTTAAAGGAAAACAAAGCTACTCTTCATCGTTCGATTTCGTCTTTGTGGTTGGCATTCAGCCAGAAACTGAAGTGTCGGAAGGTGTTCACAGTGGACACCAATACTTCAATTGTTTGCTAACCACCATTTACACTGTCCCTAGCGACACTGCGAATTCCTCTGCTAGCTAACGAAAGCTCTGGCGACGGTCCACCCGAATTGCTGCTGCATAAATTTTGGAGAGGGCATCTTCTGACGCAACAATATGCGCCTGACCTGGTCTCGAAAATATTTCGTTAACTCACGTCCTTCTTTAAACATCGCTGTCCAGTTCTTCACTGTTGCCTTCGACACACTTTTGTCACCATACACTGCATGCATTATGCGATGAATGTCAACTGGTCGACATCCTTCAGCTGTTAGAAACCAATTCACTGCTTACTGATCAACTCTGGATGGATTCCGTATCACACCCGCCATGTTTTCAGCGATCTGCTGAGGAAACTATGAGTCGGAAGATAATGCAATTTAGGAAACTTGACGGTTGTTATGTGCTATATACACCAGAAGTGACGTCATCATTCGCATGGCACGTATGTTCAGTTGGTGCCGTTAGGTTCGGTTTCATTTGAACACGCCTCGTATATATATACATACAGATCTATTACACCTTTTTGTTTACCCAAGATGTTATGTCCGTTATGTGACCAAAGAAGAAATGGATGGCACAGATTGGACACATAACGTTCCATAACTGGTCTGCCTGTTAATGCTGAAAGTTTCTGTACATTTTAAAATGAACGGCAAACATTTTTCCAGCTCGTGATAGTGCTGCTACTGGGTTAAGTGATGGAAATTATAACTATTGTTAACATTTAGATACGTGTTTTAATATATAAATAGAAGCAAGGAACGGCTTCTGCCTACTCCACCACACACAACCTGTGGTTGTGTACAATAAAGTCTCTAACACATCATCTCCGACGACAGTTTCTGATAAGTAAACTTAAAAGACAAAATATACTATCTATACGATCGTTCTCGCCATGTTGTTGTTGTAACTCCTTCATCTCTGTTACTTTTTGTTTCATCTTCAAATTGGTGTTGTAACTTCTTTGTTCATTTTCTGTTTCATCTTCATATTCGTGTTGTAACTACTTCATCTCTGTTACTTTTTGTTTCATCTTCATATTAGTATTGTAACTTCTTTGTTCATTTTCTGTTTCATCTTCATATTAGTGTTGTAACTACTTCATCTCTGTTACTTTTTGTTTCATCTTCATATTAGTATTGTAACTTCTTTGTTCATTTTCTGTTTCATCTTCATATTAGTGTTGTAACTACTTCATCTCTGTTCCTTTTCTTCTGTTTCATCTTCCTGTTGGTTCACATCCTGCTGATCTCTGTGCCTCACTTTTTAAAAGCGCTCTTGGTAAATGTAGTCACAAAATACACACTGCTATCGGGGATGAAGTGTTTGAGACTTCATTGTCTCAGCTCTCGCTGAGATGGGGGTGATCAGTACTCCTCCTAATAACTTTGTTTTCTTAGCTGCAAGTCAGGTATCCATTTACCGTTTGGTAGACATGAGCGTAACCTGTAACTGAAAATTTCTCCTTTGACGTAAGACAAGCGATTTAACAACTCTGCCACTTGACGATATCGTCGTGCTCTACGTTTTATTGTTTTATTTTATTTACTTAATTTGTTCAACTACTTCTCCCCTAGCACTATCTACCTGTATAATTCTTCTATCCATTCTTAAACGCTGTTTCCTCTTCCTTTTATTCCTTATAATCCTCGTCAATTATTGATTCGTTATCCCTTTTATTAATAGCCATAACATTCCTCTTCGTTGTTTCTATCTTAATATATAACATTCAATCGCGTCGTTCTCCTTCTAAGATATATCGTTATCGATATCGCTATTCTTGATTATCAATAATTCTTCACCATTATCAACATTAATCGTTGCTTGTTTCTTATCTGATTATTGCCTTTTTCATCTTTTTATTAAGTTATTCGTGTTATTATGTTTTGTTGTTCGTCGCAACTTCCTCCTTTTCATCTTTCATTTCGTCTTTTCTTCTTCATCTTACCTCTTCAAATTTCCTTTTAATTTCCTCTACATTCTCCTCTTTTTTCTTCTTCCCGACTGACATCATCCTCTCTTATTGTGCTCTCAAATCCAATTCTAAAATTGGACACAATACTTGAGCTCTCAAGTGAGTGCACGCAATAACAATGTAACTTCTGTTTTGCCTGTCCGTGTTCCCACATACAGACAGGACTGTGCACCGGAAAACACTTTAATTACGGCCAAGAAATTGCATAGAAGAAACCGGATCTCATAGTCAGGGTTTGCGGTGTATGCTTTAGATATGTCAACACCTACATGCTCGGCCTCCGCATGTCGTTGTCAGCTTATGGCAACTGATATGTGGGGTTAGATTCACGTGGACACCTCGTGAGGGACTTCAATTGATGCCAACACAAGGGACAGGTCGAAGGTCTGCAGGACCTCGTCATGCGTTGATGTGTGAGCGTTTATGGGAGTGAGTAGTTCAAAGTCCAAGCTGCAGCCTTTCGTTTATGTCTCTGTAGTTCCACCCCTCTTACATGCACGAGAGGTTGCACGAGCTAATTTATACTTCATTGTAGATACATATTCTTTCTTACATTCTCTCTCTCTCTTTCTCTCTCTCTCTCTCTATGTCTCTCTCTCAATACAAATTCTTTTTCACATACATTTTCTGTCTTTCTCTTCTCATCACCCTCTCTCTCTCTCTCTCTCTCTCTCTCACTATATATATCTATCTATCTATCTATCTATCTATCTATCTATCTATCTATCTATCTATCTATCTATCTATCTATCTATCTATCTATCTATCTATCTATCTATCTATCTATCTATCTATCTATCTATCTATCTATCTATCTATCTATCTATCTATCTATCTATCTATCTATCTATCTATCTATCTATCTATCTATCTATCTATCTATCTATCTATCTATCTATCTATCTATCTATCTATCTATCTATCTATCTATCTATCTATCTATCTATCTATCTATCTATCTATCTATCTATCTATCTATCTATCTATCTATCTATCTATCTATCTATCTATCTATCTATCTGTCTATCTATCTATCTATCTATCTATCTATCTATCTATCTATCTATCTAAATACAATTTTCTCACATACATTCCATATCTATTTCAGTACACATTCTTTCTGCCATGCGTTTTATCTGTATCTATATATCTCTCTCTCTTTCTCTCAGTCGCTTTCTTTCTTTTAATGTTTTTATATCATGTTCCAATTTAAAATCGTATAAACTCTTAGACATGCGTGGTCTTTTACATCCAGATCTATAATAAAAAAAACAAAAGATGTCATCAATGTAGAGACTGCTCTCAAGGATGAAGTGTTAAAGATTTAATTGTCGAAATCCTTAGTGTTATATGACGTAAGGGGGTCATCGTCCTCCATCTTCATCGCTGCCTCTCAGTCTTGAACTGTAGCTGCGCAAAGCTACTCGTGCTGAGTTGAGCCTTGACAATGCGTCTTCTGTAGCTGGTTACAGTTGCTCTTCTCATATCCTGAAGATGAAAGTGTACATCCTCAGCTCATTGACCAGGCTGTTGTGACTCAGGATGTTTCCAGAATCACGATCGAGCACGTGAGCTGAGATCGTGATCAGTATGTCTCACCTGACCCTGATTACTCTTCTCTCCCACCTTGATCAGTATGTCTCATCTGAGCCTTATTATTCTTCTCTCCCACCTTGATCAGTATGTTTCACCTGGCCCTGATTACTCTTCTCTCCCACCTTGATCAGTATGTTTCACCTGGCCCTGATTACTCTTCTCTCCCACCTTGATCAGTATGTTTCACCTGGCCCTGATTACTCTTCTCTCCCACCTTGACCAGTGTGTTTCATCTGGCCCTCATTACTCTTTTCTCCCTTCCCTAACAATAAACAGATACGTAATTAATAAATAAATAAATCAGCCATAGATCGATCAATCAATCTACGAATAAATCAATCAGTGAATAAATAATACAATCAGTCAATCAAATATTCAGTCGACCAATCAATCAATCATTCAGTCCGACAATCAATCAATCAATAGTTGATTCAACCAATCAGTCATTTAATCAATCTACTAATAAATAAATCAATCAGTGATCAATCATTCAATCAGTCAATCAAACAATCAGTCAATTAATTATCCAGTAAATCAATCAGTCTTTCAATCAATTAATCGATCAGTCAAAACCTTTAAGGGCCTGTAGTACATATGTTTTAAAGAAATACACTGCAGGTCCTCGTGCCCTTCGCCATCCTCATTCACTTAGTCTTCTCTGTTTCCCTTATGTGTGTCCCTTCTCTTTTTCATGTGCGTTCTGGTCTGGCCTCTACGTCTCTTTGTGTGTAGAGTCTAGAACAGTGACTGTCTTGTAATCCATTCTCCTCAGTGGGTGTCCTATCCGGCGTCAGGGACTTCACCTGACGTCAAGTGCTACTGATATGTCCTGTCAATTCCCACACCTAGGACATCACCTGACGTCAAGTGCTACTGATATATGTCCTGTCCATTCCCACACCTAGGACTTCACCTGCCGTAAAGTGCTACTGATATGTCCTGTCCAATCCCACACCTAGGACTTCACCTGACGTAAAGTGCTACTGATATGTCCTGTCCATTCCCACACCTAGGACTTCACCTGACGTCAAGTGCTACTGATATATGTCCTGTCCATTCCCACACCTAGAACTTCACCTGACGTCAAGTGCTACTGATATGTCCTGTCCAATCCCACACCTAGGACTTCACCTGACGTCAAGTGCTACTGATATGTCCTGTCCAATCCCACACCTAGGACTTAACCTGACGTCAAGTGCTACTGATATATGTCCTGTCCATTCCCACACCTAGGACTTCACCTGACGTCAAGTGCTACTGATATATGTCCTGTCCATTCCCACACCTAGGACTTCACCTGACGTAAAGTGCTACTGATATGTCCTGTCCATTCCCACACCTAGGACTTCACCTGACGTCAAGTGCTACTGATATGTCCTGTCCAATCTCACACCTAGGACTTCACCTGACGTCAAGTGCTACTGATATATGTCCTGTCCATTCCCACACCTAGGACTTCACCTGAGGTCAAGTGCTACTGATATGTCCTGTCCATTCCCACACCTAGGACTTCCCCTGACGTCAAGTGCTACTGATATATGTCCTGTCCATTCCCACACCTAGGATTTCACCTGACGTCAAGTGCTACTGATATGTCCTATCCAATCCCACACCTAGGACTTCACCTGACGTCAATTGCTACTGATATATGTCCTGTCCATTCCCACACCTAGGACTTCACCTGACGTCAAGTGCTACTGATATGTCCTGTCCAATCCCACACCTAGGACTTCACCTGACGTCAAGTGCTACTGATAAATGTCCGGTACACTACCCCAGTTCCACAACAGGGCCTTTTTCATACATTTTCAATCCCTCTATTCTCCTTGAATTTGACGCTGTTCTTCACCTTAGACACACAGAAGGACGGATTGAACAATATAGTTGAAGATTATTAAAGCTGTCGTGTTAGTATTGTCTAATGCAAACGGATGATAGTTATTCGCAGGTACAGCATATCTCCAAAATGAGAAATAGGTAGACGGATGTTGATTTGTGGATGTGTGGTTGTGTGGTTGTGTGGTTGTGTGGATGTGTGGATGCATGGTTGTGTGGATTTGTGGATGTTTGGATGTGTGGTTGTGTGGTTGTGTGGATGTGTGGATGCATGGTTGTGTGGATTTGTGGATGTTTGGATGTGTGGTTGTGTGGATGTGTGAATGTGTGGTTGTGTGGATATGTAGTTGCACGGTTCTACGGTCTTGTGAAATGTTTATAACAATTTGAGTCAGTTAATTGTTTCAACAAAGTGCTAGACACGTGTGTATGTGCAATCTTTGTTGTTTTACTTGTAAATGTAATTGTTTTGTGTATCTGGTTATGTTGTTATTGATGTTGAATGCCGACGATCAGCAAGTTTACTCTTTTGTGTGCCTTGAAAAGGGCCTTAAGTGGCGGGTTGCAGTACCTTTCTCACATCCTGAGGGTTCTCATGAAGGTGGACCGTGGTCCTTTAGGGAGATGTACCATGTTTGGCTTCATCTTCAAGTCATTCCCTGCTACTGGGACCCCGTCGATCTCCAACCTAATTAGCGAGAATGCCATGAAACAATCCGTTTCCAGGAATAACGGCCTGGAAGTGAGATTGGGATCTGGGTCAGTATATTTCTCCTGTCCCTGGCTAACATTCTCCGATCCGTTTGTTTCGCCTGATCAGACGTTGCTCTCATCTATAGAAGAGGATCACTGTCATGATGTAAGACCGGACCAACCCACTTACATTTGACAGATAAGAACGTGCTATTATGATGTGTCATTGTCATTCAGTCCACTTGTTCGCATACCACATTCACTTGTAGATAATACCGAACCCAACCGTGCGCTACAATTAAAACAGATGTTATCCATCTTCAACCGGATGTTACAACATCCCAGGGTAATTGCGGCTGAAGATTGATAGAAAGATGGCGCTAACAAAACAACTGATAGAAATCACGATCCGGATGTGACGGAAACACGAAGTTTGAAACGAGCAATATCATCAGTGAAATATTTGCAGACGATGGGGCGGGGAGACAAAAGATGACGACATCTGTTGGTGGTTTGGTTGGGAGTTTGCTGGCGGTATAAATAGATATACTTTGGGAATAAGATACACATGAATATGATCCACGGTATGGTTATGTACGAGGTCTCCCCTTCCTCTTCGTCTTCTTCTTCTACAGTGCACGCTTTCAGACATCAACTTGAATATATAGCTTGTCCAGGAATAGTTTTGAGGATGACCACACATTCTTTCTCTGATCCTCGTATGTTAGACATCTTTAAAACAGATACCAATGAGTCATTTTGTCAGTGCCGCAGACACACTCATCTGCATGTTATATTACAGTTTATTGAACAGATGGTATCTCAGTTTGCTGTGGTCTGTGCGGAATCTACATATTATTACATGTTTGCCTCTGTTTGACAAGGCCTATTCAAAAAGTTCCAGAACACGTTTGAAGAACTTTCCCGGCCTTACCTGGAACATTTCATTGTTGTCTCTTTGAAATACTTCCCTTCCCCTTGAACACATCACTCCAAACATCGTTTCTTCTTCTTCTTCTTCTTCTGCGTACACAGTCAGACAGTAACCATTATTTTCTCGAAAAAAGCGGCGGTCATCCTGAGACTCTCGCCACTACCATAGAGCTTGTCTTGCAGTTCCACTGGCAATGCCCACATCTGCTCTCTCTGATCCTCGTATGTCGGGCAGTTCTGCAGCAGATGTTCAGTGGTCATTTTACCAGTACCGCACGGGCATTCGTCGGTACACCCTATTTTCAATTTGTTGAATAGGTGGTACCTCAGTCTGTTGTGGCCAGTGCGAAGTCTGAAGACAACGACCTGCTCTCTTCGGTTCAACTGGTAATAGGCATCGTTTTTGGTGTAACCAGTATGTTCGGTTTCCCATTTGGTCATGTACCTGGCTTTGATAAGCCGTTTTGACTCTTCGTACGTCATACTGGTATCTGTTTGTGGTAGCCTTGCACCTTCTTTTGCCAGTCTGTCTGCCTCCTCGTTGCCTTGGATGTTGCAGTGTGACGGAACCCACTGTACCACTACCCTTTTTGGTGCGGACTGCTGGCACAGTTTGCAGAGTGCTGCTCTTAAGTCATTAAGCTCAGTGTTTTTCTGGCTTTTTAGCGCTGTGACTACTTCGAGAGCATCTGTCAGCAGGACTATATGGCTCTCATTTTCACTGTGTTACCATTTCTTCAACTGCCGCCCTCAGTGCCTCTGCCTCTGCTCTGAAATTGCTTGTGTACTTACCAGTAGCGAATGACAGTGTTATTTTTCTGCCATTTGGTAGGTTCAGGAATGCTCCTACCCCTCCGTTCTGTGTAGTGTTTGTTACAGAACCGTCGGTGTATGCATGGGTCCAGTCCATGCTTGGGTAGCTTTTCGTTATGAAGCTTAGAGTAGTGTCTCTCCTTTCTTTTTCACTCTGGCAGTTTTTGTTTGCAATACCTGGTATATTTTCTACCACCTCTGGAAATATATCCTGCCTCCAAGTAGGTTTTCGTACAGTAGTGATGGGTTTTGGTGTTGTTAGTGCGTTTATGGGATCTTCGTGCATCTTTGCTTTGGCTATTTCTGCAAAGTTTCTCCGCTTTAGTTTCCCATTTCCCAAATTGTTTTGTCTCTGGTACATTGGATGGTCCGTCAGTCTTCGGAGTTTCTCTGACTGCAGCTGGGCTCTGCAGTCTCTTCTATCGGTCATGGATTGCAGTTTTGTAATCTTTTCAAGTTCTACAATTGGCGTTGACTTCATGCCACCTGTTATAATTCTCATGGCTTGGTTTTGAAGTTTGTTAACTTTATCGAAGTTCGCCTTCGCTGCTGTTGTCCATGCCGCAATGCCATACTCGAGAACTGGTCTCACTCTTCCAGTGTACAGTTTCTTTAGTATGCCTTCGTCTGCTCCCCAGCTTGTGCCAGCAAGTTTCCTCATGATCGTCATTCTTTCTCTGGCTTTCATTCGGTTTCTCTCAATCTGACTTTTCCATGTCATGCGCCGATCAAATGTGACTCCCAGATAGGTTGGGTTATCGTTTGGCTGCAGGATTTTGCCATTTAGGCTTAATTTGGTACTTTGGGGTTTTAATGAGAGCGAGAATATTGTGCACGTGGTTTTCTCCTCGTTTATTTTGACCAGCCATGAGTTCGCCCACTCTTCCAGCGATGTTAGGGCCGTTTGCATCCGATTTCTTGCTATGGTGAGATTCTTTTCAGAGGTCCACATAGCCAGATCGTCTGCAAACATTGAGCTATGGACTCTTCTTGGTATATTCTCTGTAATATCGTTTATATATACCAGGAAGAGTGTGGGTGACAGTACTCCCCCTTGGGGTACTCCCTGCTCGAGTGTCACCTTTTTGCTCATCTGCCCTTGTACTTGGACTCTGGCCGTTCTTTGTTTGAGGTAGTGGTTGATCCACTTGTACATCTTCCCACAAACATCACTTCTTCTTAGCTTGACTCTAAGTCCATCCTTCCAGACTTTGTCAAATGCCTTTTCCAGGTCCACCCAAACAGCTACTGTGTGTTTCTGTGCCTGGTAGGCATCTTCTATCTCCTGGGCTATGAGGATGACCTGGTCCTCAGTGGATCTGTGCTGTCTAAAGCCGGCTTGCTGTGGAATTAGTATTCGTTTTTCTTCCAGATGCCACATCAGTCTGGTGTTTATCATCCGTTCCATCAGCTTGCCGACACAGCTCAGTAGGCTTATGGGCCTGTATCCATTCGGATCTGTTTTGTCCTTTCCTGTTTTTGGTACTGGTACCAGTATTGCATCTTTCCATGCCTGGGGTACAATTCCCCTTTTCCAGCTTTGGTTCAGGACTGATAGTAGTTTTTTCTTCGCTGTTTGGCCCAGCCAAATCAGCATTTCGTTTGTTATCCCGTCTTTTCCGGGAGATTTCCTTTTCTTTAGTGTTCTCATAGCCTCTTCCATTTCGCGCATTGTTAGTCTGGCCATCATGTGCTCTTCAGGAGCCGTATTTATGTTTTCGTGTCCCTTTAGCTCTTCGCTAATGTCTGTATGCTTATCTGCAGGGACCTCGATGTGGTTTGCTCTGGCATAGTGATCGACAAAGGCGTTTGCGGCTTTCTTACCTGTGATCAAGTTCTCGCCCTGCTTGATGGTAATTTGTTTATTTGACGGGGTCTCGTCATTCATGGCTCTGACTAGCTTCCATAGCTTGTTCCCTTCTTTGTCCAGGTTTAAACTTTCCGTTTTATTTTTCCAACTTTCTCTTGCTGTTTGCTTGAGAGTGTGTTTGTACTTCGCCGCGGCGGCTTTGAGGGCGATGTTTGCCTCCATGGATTTTTCTCGTTCTGCCATGTTCCTAGCATTTGTTACTGCCTCTTCCACTTTCTGTAACTCATCATTCCAGTAGGGCTTATAGTTTTTCCTAGCTCCTCTTGGGATGGTTTCAGTGGCGGCTTTCATTATTGCCTTGCTTAGGCTCTCTACCATGGGCTTCATTTTGGTGTTTCGTGTGTTGATGGTTTCACACAGCCCATCAGTCAGGATTGCAAATCTGTCCCAGTCGTCTCGTTTGTAATTCCAACGTGGGAGCGGTTTTGTTTCCTGTGGGCCTACTTCCATGTCAATGGTTAGCCTGATCGGCCTGTGGTCGCTACCTGCCAGTTGGTTTAGCACCTGGCGGTCTATTTTATAGTGTATGTCCTGTGTGGAGAAGGCCAAATCTGGAGTCGAGGTGGTATGCCATGTTCTTGAATAGAAGCTAGGGCTATCCTCCGGCCTATTGATTAGGGAGAGATTTGCATCTATCTCCCAATCTTCCACTTCGTCATCTCTGCTGTCTGTGTCAGAGTACAAACATCGTTTCCACTTCTGATTACATCACTCTAAACATCGTTTCTACTTCTGATTACATCACTCCAAACATCGTTTCTACTTCTGATTACATCACTCCATACATCGTTTCCACTTCTGATTACATCACTCCAAACATCGTTTCCACTTCTGATTACATCACTCAAAACATCGTTTCTACTTCTGATTACATCACTCTAAACATCGTTTCTACTTCTGATTACATCACTCCAAACATCGTTTCCACTTCTGATTACATCGCTCCATCGTTCCCACTTCTGATTACATCACTCAAAACATCGTTTCCACTTCTGATTACATCGCTCCAAACATCGTTTCTCCTTCTGATTACATCGCTCCAAACATCGTTCCCACTTCTGATTACATCACTCCAAACATCGTTTCTACTTCTGATTACATCACTCCAAACATCGTTTCTACTCCTGATTACATCGCTCCAAACATCGTTTCTCCTTCTGATTACATCACTCCAAACATCGTTTCCACTTCTGATTACATCACTCAAAACATCGTTTCCACTTCTGACTACATCACTCAAAACATCGTTTCTCCTTCTGATTACATCGCTCCAAACTTCGTTTCTACTTCTGATTACATCACTCAAAACATCGTTTCCACTTCTAATTACATCACTCAAAACATCGTTTCCACTTCTGATTACATCGCTCCAAACATCGTTTCTCCTTCTGATTACATCGCTCCAAACATCGTTTCCCCTTCTGATTACATCACTCCAAACATCGTTTCTCCTTCTGATTACATCACTCCAAACATCGTTTCCACTTCTGATTACATCACTCAAAACATCGTTTCCACTTCTGACTACATCACTCAAAACATCGTTTCTCCTTCTGATTACATCGCTCCAAACATCGTTTCCACTTCTAATTGCATCACTCAAAACATCGTTTCCACTTCTGACTACATCACTCCAAACATCGTTTCTCCTGCTGATTACATCACTCCAAACATCGTTTCTCCTTCTGACTACATCGCTCCAAACATCGTTTCTCCTTCTGATTGCATCACTCCAATCGTTTCTCCTTCTGATTACATCGCTCCAAACATCGTTTCTCCTTCTGATTACATCACTCAAAACATCGTTTCTACTTCTGATTACATCACTCCAAACATCGTTTCCACTTCTGTGAGCAGTCATGTTACGCATTAATGCGGGTGTGTGTGTGTGTGTGTGTGTGTGTGTGCAGATGTCTGGGTATTGCCCAGAATTTCCTCAATAGTCGGAAATCGCCATGCTTTTAAACCGAATTTGAATTATGAAAAAAGAAAACCAGTCTACCAGGGGCAGGTAACGTGAGTCGGGTGGTTTGGGAAAGCGCAG
Source organism: Ariolimax columbianus (assembly GCA_036924085.1). NCBI lineage: Eukaryota > Metazoa > Mollusca > Gastropoda > Stylommatophora > Arionidae > Ariolimax > Ariolimax columbianus. The sequence continues at coordinate 5,279,049 of JAVGWX010000018.1, read as the reverse complement.
TTATCTCTATTTGCAGCAACGTCTTCCCGAACGACAAGAAATGTTCATGCTATTGGATTCTCCTGGTTGAGGAACCAGCAGTTGTTTCTCTGCGACTCCGGTCTCTTTTTCTGGATGTTTTTCATTTAGAAATCCATAATTCGATCCTAAATCGATGCAGCATTTGTCTGCTATTTCCGAACTGTCTGACAACGGCTGGATATCATCCTCTCATTACATGGGCAGCATGGACATAGTCAGAGGTTGATAACACCCTCTCATTACCTGAGTAGCATGGACGTAGTCAGAGATGGGTAGCACCCTCTCATTACCTGATCAGCATTGACGTAGTCAGAGGTGGATAGCACCCTCTCATTACCTGGGCAGCATGGACGTAGTCAGAGGACGTTGTCGGTCGTGGGAAACTTCCATTAACTATCATTAAATTGCCTAAACCATTCACACGTCAACGTTTTCTGGAGATTAAACAAATCGATGTTGATTCGCTGCTCAAGACGACTCCAGAAACGAAAAACACAATCTGCGGCACGGAAACAATTATTTACAGGGCGACAATCATTTAAAGCTTTATACAGAATCATCAGGTTACTTCAGACAGTCATTACTAAGCAGCGCCACTAACCAAAATGTGTTTGGACATCACGTTAACGTACACTTTAAATAGTTCTTGAACTTTTTGAACAAAACTAGTATCTTAATTGGTCACTTCATGAAACTTTACACATTTTTGCTGATTATACGAACTGGCTATTCTACTAGTCCATTTTATGGGCTGTGCATTAACTAGACAGCAAAACGCCCTCCCTATTTCCTGGGTTAAAACCAAAGTTCAGAACCTCATTTTCGTCACACCACCCTGGGGTATTGAAACTCAAGAGCAGAGCACCAACGAATTTATCTATCTCGGCATCATGGTATCATCTGATGAGCGCAGCGGTCCCGATATGACAAGACGGATCCGAATAGCTATGCCTGCTATGCACGACCTCTGACGTGTGTGCAGTAACGCCAACATCTCCATTGAATCAAAAATCCGCATCTACTAGTCCTGCGTGGTCCGTCCTGCATTACGGCTTCGAAATCTGGACATTACTAAAACATGACATGTCGAGACTGGAGGCCTTCCACATGCGCAACCAACAGCGTATCATGTGCGTCAGATGACATGACTACATCCGCAGCGTGGAAGTCTCTCCTAAAACATGCCTTCACCAAATCTCAGAAACACTTGACCGTCGCCGAGTCTCTTTGTTTGTGTTGCACGGCAATGAGTAAGGAAACCCCGGCCTACAAGAAACTACACAAGTCGTTCCTCAGTGCCAAAAGCCTTCACCCGACCGGCTGGAGGCGCAGAAGGAGCCATCACCCGCACAGTTTGGATCCGGCAGATAGAAACCTCCACCTCCGCTCTGGACGAGGCATTGATCCATGTCGCAGCAATGGGTCATGGATGGGACCAACCGACGCATTGGACCACAGATGCCCAAGCGTACATTTTTATTACAGTAACTAGATCAGTTCGTAATTTGTGTCAGGTTAGGTCATCGCGTAACCGGTGAGGTCGTTGGGGCACACATGAAGACATCCTCACAACGCCACGGCAGCCTTCTCTGTCAGATGCCGGTGCCTGTGACTCTTCTGGTCGGAGATTGGTCTATTCTTTTATATTGTCCTCCCATCTATTTTTGAGACGGCCTCTTCGTCGTCTGCCTTGCACCTTTTCGTGGAGGATTGTATTTGCAAGACCATTTGATCTCGATATGTGACCGTACCAAGCGAGTTTCCTTATTTTGACAATTGCCAAGAGGTCTTCGAAAGGCCCTTTTGTTGTTGTAATTCTATCTCGTATTTTCTCATTTGTAACTCGATCTTTGTACGTGACGTTTAAAAGTCTTCGGAAACATCTCATCTCCAAGGCCTGTATCCTTTGTTGAAGGTCAGCTGTAACTGTCCATGTCTCACAAGCATAGAGGAATATTGACAGGACCAGTGTACGCATTAATCTTATTTTCGTGCATAGTGCTAACGTTTAATTTGTGTTAAGAGTATATTTTTTGTTAGTGTAAGGGTTAGGGCTATTATTAGGGTTGGAATGTGAGTTACGGTAAGGATTAGATTCAGGGTTAGGGTTAGAGTTAAGATTAGAGTTGGAATTAGGGTTAGAGTAAGAGTTACAATTAGGTCAAGCATTCGAGTTAGAAAAATAAAAGTTCTTAAACTGCTCTGCAATTTTACCAATGTATTAAAAAGTAAAAATGTCATTATTTCGGCTTTACCTGTATATATATATATATCTTCCTCTTCAATTCCACTGAAGTCCCTGCGATGTGATACGGTGCCGAGACGTGGACACTAACAAAATGATTAGAGGACACATTGAGAGTTACCCAAACCTCCGTTGAGAGACGTTTGGTCGGAATCACTCTACGAAACCAACGCATGCAAGGTCTTTACAAATCTGCTACTAGACGATTGCCCCCGGTGAAGGATGCAGTAATTCACAAAGACAAGGCAAAACATAGATGGACAGGTCACATGTTGTGACGTCACAATGGGTGATAGCGCACGGCGACAGAAATCTGGTACCTCCAAGGTAAGACGAGACCGCGGGGAAGACCTCCTATGCGTTGGTCAGACTCCCTTGATGTACACTGCAACACCCGAGATGCCTCTAGAGGAGCACTTACCATGCACTGGACTTCCGGGGCCCAAGACAGGATCCTCTGGAGACGAAGTTGGGACCTACAGCTTCGCTGAGGGATGGGTCATCAAGATCTCTCTCTTTCTCTCTCTCTCTCTCTCTCTCTCTCTCTCTCTCTCTATAAATATATATATATATAGATAACAATAAATCGTCATCTTACTTATTGTCGCCCATTTAGGAGTATGGAAGGACAATTGCCGTCTTGCTAAAAGCCTGGGTCAGAACAACATGCTTTTTGGGTTGTAGTTTCTGTTATACTATGTATATTTTTTCGAGTAGTTTCTTTTAGATGACTCTATGCCGACATAAACAATTATGTAACAACATAAACAATTATGTAACTGCAGACACGCTTCCAGAAAGCCGAAATTGGCGGAGAAGAGTGTTCTAAACCCTCCAAAGAAAAATATTCTTCGAAATTGAAATTTATGTTAAAATTATGATCAGATTAGGGCAGCCATCTGTGTTTAAAACTCTGGGAGCAATACAATATGTAGGATATATGAATACAATTTTGAGGGAATAACTTAGTTTGCTGGTGATCTAAAGAGGAATATCACTTTGTTTTAAATCTTTGAGTACCAGCCCTAGGCGTATTTTTTGTGTGTGGTATTTTACAACGTGTATCATGCTAACTAATTCTCCATTGTCCATCTGTTTTACAGGTATATGCCGTGTTTAGTAGGTTGTCTGATCCAATCACGTTTTAAGGATATGATTCTTGCGTAGGGTGGGAGAAGTCCAGGGCTCTATTCCTGGACATGTTTTAATATGTGTGTTTTTATCTTTTTTGGTTAACGCATTCAGTTTTATTATGGCGTCATTTCCGGATTATCTCGCACAGATAAATAAATAGATTAGATCGGAAACCGGCTTGCGTTTTGTTTATTTCACGGAATTTCTTTCTTTTAAATTTGTGTTTAAAATTGGATCAATACATTCCATTTAATCATGAGTCCTTTTTTTTGAAAAATACAGTACACGTTACATAAATAAATTGTTACTCTCGGGAAACAGCTGCGGTTTGTTTATTTTCCGGCGGTAAGCTCAGCGAATTTACGTGAAAGTAAACTTCGATAAAGTGAGCTCAGTTTTTTAAATCAATAAAGTGATATAATTTGTACACGAAACAATTAGTTTTTCTATCTGCCTGTGTGGTCAAAACAAACAAACAAACATGAAGTACTTCCTTTTAGAAACTTTATTTGTCAATCGAATCAGTGGTGTGTTCCTTGCCTAGTGTGATACAGGTTCCTGGCTCAAATCCTAGACGAGACCATACATCTGCTTCTATTTATAATATGGTTGAAGCGATTATCATTCCACTTTAGTGGGGGGGGGGGGGGGGGGTTGTGAGAAGGATACAGGGGTGTGAGGCGATGGACAGGTTAGAGGGGAGCAGTTGGGGGGGGGGGTGGAAGGGGATGGGATATGATGAGATGGGCAAATTAAAGGAAAACAGATGGGGGAGGAGGGGGGGTTCGAAAGGGGAGGGGTGTGAGGCAATGGGCAGGTTGGAAGGGAGCAGTCTGGGAGGGGATGGAAGGGGAGGAGTTATAATGAGATGGGAAAATTGATGGGGAACAAATGGGGGAGGTCGAAAGGGGAGGGGTGTGAAGCGATGGGCAGGTTGAAGTGGAACATATGGGGGGGGGGAGGGCAAGGGTTGGGGGGGATTTGAGGAAGGAGAGGGGATGTGAAGAGAAGGACGGGATGGAGGGAGCAGATACGGGGGAGGGAGTGGGGTTGAGGAAGGGGAGGGCGTGTGAGGGATGGACAGATTGAGATTAAAGAGATGAGTGGGTTTGGGGGCGGCGGATAGAGCAATGGGTCGTATAGCTCGAGTATTTCCGGGGAGTGAACAAAGGGGCCAGTTGAGAGTGACATTGTAACCTGCCACGCCTATCGAAAGTGACGACAATGATGGGTTGGGCTGCACGTCGAGTCAGCATTACCCTCCTTCAACCGCCAACCCTTTATGTTATGATGTCTTTCCACCAAGTTGTCCCCATAGTATTGTCTTGTCTTTCCACCAAGTTGTCCCCATAGTATTGTCTTGTCTTTCCACCAAGTTGTCCCCATAGTATTGTCTTATCTTTCCACCAAGTTGTCCCCATAGTATTGTCATATCTTTCCACCAAGTTGTCCCCATAGTATTGTCTTATCTTTCCACCAAGTTGTCCCCTTAGTATTGTCTTATTTTCCACCAAGTTGTCCCCATAGTATTGTCTTGTCTTTCCACCTTGTTGTCCCAATAGTTACTGTCCTGTCTTTCCACCTTTTTGTCCCCATAGTATTGTCTTGTCTTTTTTGTCCCCAAAATATTGTTATGTCTTTCCACCTTTTTATCCCCATAGTATTGTCTTGTCTTTCCACCATTTTGTCCCCATAGTATTGTCTTGTCTTTTCACCTTTTTATCCCCATATTGTTCTTTTGTCTTCTCACCTCTTTGCACCCATTACCTTGCGATCTCACTTGTTTTCTTTCATGAGAACCGTATGGCTCGCTTCCCTTACACTAAGCCTATATTACTATTTGTTGCACGATTTTACAATCCTCGTTTTTGTATACTGCTGTATTACATGCTGAAGATGCTAGACACATGCACAGCCTTGTCTAGTATCCTTTGAAAACATGTTAGGAAGCTCTCACATCCTTACAACGAGTTTAGCCACAGAACCGTTCTTCGCATGTCGTTGATGATCACTATCATGTGATGTGCTTGGGGCCGATGACGTCATCATGTGAAACCTAGTGACCCAGAAACCTACATCACATAGCTTTTACATACTTTGGAACTGTCTGGATGTAAGGAAGTAAACTGTCGTCTTGATCGCATGCCCTAACAAGAAAAGGGTATTGCCTGCAATGAACCTGCTATTTATTTTTCGGGTACCACTCGACCTGGGAGTGGCTTGGCTTCGTTCGTTCTCAATCTCCCGCTAGCAAACCCTGAAAGGGCTTAACTAGCAGAATTTAGTCTAGAGAACAGAATGCGTTGTGTTGTGGTTTACAGCTTGACTGCGATATTTGCACCTATCGGTCCAAAACATCCGACTTCAGCAAGCATTTTTTGAGTACCGGGTTAGCATTCCCTCTTCAATCCCTTCTCCTTGGCCAGTCTGCCCTGTTGCAGCCTGTACTCCAGGATCACCGCGTCGGGGTGTAGAAGTGGTTCGCTGGCCCTCATGCTAGCTGTCAGCTATGGGTCGCTGTCCACTGCAGCTCATGCGCTGCTCAGCATCTTGGTCCCGAACATGGGAGTGAACACTGAAGAAAAAATCAGAATCGGGAGTCCCATAGGCAGTCTAGTGGTGGTCTCTTCTATATTCTGGAAATTTCTGCGCTGTCGCAAATTTCAGTCTGTTTCGGTTGATTTCCTTCTCCTGGATGAAGTAGCTGTGTAAAGAACTGGGACCTGTTGTATTGGCTACAGCTGGTTCTCCAAAGTAAACTAATCCTTAGCGTTACTGCCGTAGAGGTGTGAGATCTTAGCGATGTCACATTTGAAAGGCTCGGCTATATGAAGGCGGTAGCCATCTCCTCTCCCTCGCCGCTTTTACTTCCCGGTACCCATTTAAGGCTGGGTTGACCATTGAGGTCTGAAAAAAACATTTTTTTCTCCAATGCGAAGCCAGCTCGCTAATCATTGCGCTACGCGGTTCACCATAGAGACATGCACAAATGTGTCACCTTGGAAAACTTTCCAGCTTTAATCTTGACTTAACTGAACTTATCTTAACATATCTTAACTTATCTTAACATATCTTAACTTAGCTTCACTTAACGTCTATATACTGGGTTGAAGACTCTGCAGAGTCTGTATACAACCAGTTTCATTTACTTGTCCTTGCTCTTCGTCTTCTTCTTCTGTTTCTTCTTTTTCTTCATCTTCTTCTTCTTCTTCTTCTTCTTCTTCTTCTTCTTCTTGTTCTTCTGCGTTCGTCCTCTATCTCCCGCTACCAAGACTTGAAATGGGCTTTGCAAGTAGCAAGATGTCGTCCGGAGAACGGAATGCGTTGTGTCGCTAGTTTACAGCTTCACTGCGATATTTGCACATTTCGGCCCGACACATCAGTCTTCGTCGGATTCCTTGCGCTAAAAGCTATGTGCTTCCAATCTATTCTTAAATGCATTAATTGTCCCTGCCTTCACTATTTCCTGTGGCAAAATAATTTAAGCATTCACTACTCCCTGACTAAAAACATATTTTCTAATATCTAATCTTAACGTTTCTTAAGTTAATTTGTAGCTATGCCTTCTTGTTCTGCAGTGTAAAAAGAGAATAGAAAACTTTAAAAAAAAACCTGGGTTCCATACAATTTCTCTATTTTGTAAACACCTCTGAATTTCCTTTGACTATTCCATACAGGTTATTTAATTTGTCTTCAATGCCAAACTATTGAAATCGTTGCTCTATAGATTTGTTCCTTCTTTAGTTCATGAAAAAGTTAAAAGTTTTACTGCACTCAGTTCAAATGACAGCCGAGAACAGACGGTCTTTCATAAAACATACTTAGAGTATCATCGACGGAAATAAAATGCATATAGCTATAGAATTCATAGCAGGTGAAACAGATTCAAGACCGTTTTAGACATATGTTTATGTACATGCAATGCATCGCTGCGGATCAATAGACGTGTTTATTTCACGTAGATATTCTGAGATATAACAACTGCGTCCTCTATATATGGCAATAACGACACCATATCTAAATTAAACTCAAACACACTCAACTACCAACACATCCACAGACACACACACACTAACTACAAACACATCCACACACAAACACACCAACTACAAACACATCCACACACAAATACACTCAACTACCAACACATCCACACACATCCACACACAAACACACCCAACTACCAACAGATCCACAGACAAACACACTAAACTACCAACACATCCACACACAAACACACCCAACCACAAACAGATCCACACACAAACCCACTCAACTACCAACTCATTGACACACAAACACACTCAACTACCAACACATCCACACACAAACACACCCAACTACAACACATCCAAACACAAACACACTCAACTACCAACACATCCACACACAAACACACTCAGCTACCAACACATCCACACACAAACACACTCAACACAACACATCCACACACAAAACACACTTAACTACCAACACATCCACACACAAATACACTCAACTACCAACACATCCACACACAAACACACCCAGCTACCAACATATCCACACACAAACACACTCAACTACCAACATTTCCACACACAAACACACTTAGCTACCAACACATCCACACACAAACACACTTAACTACCAACACATCCACACACAAATTACCACTCAACTACCAACACATCCACACACAAACACACTCAACTACCAACATATCCACACACACACACACTAAACTACCAACACATCCACACACAAACACACCCAACTACAACACATCTACACACAAACACACTTAACTACCAACACATCCACACACAAACACACTCAACTACCAACATATCCACACACACACACTATACTACCAACACATCCACACACAAACACACCCAACTACCAACACATCTACACACAAACACACTCAACTACCAACATATCCACACACACACACACTAAACTACCAACACATCCACACACAAACACACCCAACTACCAACACATCCACACACAAACACACTTAACTACCAACACATCCACACACAAATACACTCAACTACCAACACATCCACACACAAACACACCCAGCTACCAACATATCCAAACACAAACACACTAAACTACCAACATATCCACACACAAACACACCCAACTACCAACACATCTACACACAAACACACTCAACTACCAACACATCCACACACAAACACACTCAACTACCAACATATCCACACACACACACACACTAAACTACCAACACATCCACACACAAACACACCCAACTACCAACATATCTACACACAAATACACTCAACTACCAATACATCCACACACACACACACACACACACACTCAACTACCAACACATCTACACACAAACACACTCAACTACCAACACATCCACACACACACACACACACACTCAACTACCAACACATCCATACACACACACACACACAACTACCAACACATCCACACACATCCACACACATCCATCACAAACACTTGATAACTACGAAGATCTACTTGTGCTAAGATCCTCAACGGACGTCTATAAGTCTAACAAAAACTACCTCTTATCTACACACTCACAAGAACACATTGCGCAAGCAGAGTGTTTCAGATGTGAAATAAAAACATACGGCAACGCAGAATGGTCGAGCAAGAGGGATTCTTGAGAGGGCAGAGAATGAGTTTGTATAATCAGTGAGATACAGTAACCATCAGCATCAATACGTTCCGTCGTTTGCTGAAAAAAAAAGGAGTCAACTCTGAGTCTGCCAAGAGCGCAGTTACGAAACTTCTAAACAAAACAGTAAAGTAAGTAGCATGCTCTGGACTGAACGTCTTTCCTACAACCGCCAACCTACAGAGCGACACTTCGTACAACCGCTCATCAGGTACAAGGCGCAGGGTCAACTGTCACACCAAAGCGTCTGAAATCCTACACCTAAATGATGGAGGCAACGATCTTGAATCTCATGTTCGTGCACGATTACGTCCTCATGACTTGCTCAGAACAGGATATGCAGTCCACCGTGTCGGAGTTTTCGGCGGAATGCAGTAACTTTGGTCTCAAGATCAACGCTCTGAAAACGGAGGTGCTCTACCAGCCTGCTCTTGTAACTAAACATTACAGTACAGAACCAACGTCTCTTGGCGGTCCCTAGCTTCACCTACCAAGACAGCACTCTGACTAGAGAGAAAAATTTCGACTGTGAAGTCAATAAAGTATGATTTTGTGGTATTATCCACTCTGCTGTGTACATGTGAGACATGGATAGTGTACAGCAGACATGCCAGACAGGTTAATGGTTTTCACTGGAGCTATCTACGTAGGCTGCTCAGGGTTAGGTGGCATGAGAAACTGCCTAACCTTGAAAATCTTAACAATACTAACATATTGAGCATCCACACACTTATGTCAATAGTACAGCTAAGATGGATAGAGCATGTTCACATGCAGCAAAGATGGGCGGAGCATGTTCACATGCAGCAAAGATGGGCGGAGCATGTTCACATGCAGCTAAAATGGGTGGCACATGTTCACATGCATCTAAGAGGGGTTAGACATTTTCACATGCAGCTAAGATGGATGGCACATGTTCACGTGCAGCTAAGATGAACGGAGCATGTTCATATACAGCTAAAATGGGTGGAGGATGTTCACATGCAGCTAAGATGGGTGGCACATGTTCACGTGCAGCTAAGATGAACGGAGCATGTTCATATACAGCTAAGATGGGTGGAGGATGTTCACATGCAGCTAAGATGGGTGGCACATGTTCACGTGCAGCTAAGATGAACGGATCATGTTCATATACAGCTAAGATGGGTGGAGGATGTTCACATGCAGCTAAGATGGGGGGCACATGTTCACGTGCAGCTAAGATGAACGGAGCATGTTCATATACAGCTAAGATGGGTGGAGGATGTTCACATGCAGCTAAGATGGGTGGCACATGTTCACGTGCAGCTAAGATGAACGGAGCATGTTCATATACAGCTAAGATGGGTGGAACTTGTTCACATGCCAAATGAGCACATCCCAAAGTATCTATTATATGGTTAGCTCACAGCAGGAGGACGCTCCCCAGGTGGGGGTTTGGTGGGGGCAAAAGAAACGCCACAGAGACTCCTTGAAAATGTCTCTGAAAAGCTTCAATTTTGATATCATCTCATTGGAGATGCTTGCACAAACTGTACTACATGACAGGCTAGTTTCACCGATGGTGCTCAGATCGCAGAGACTTTAGCCATCACAGAGGCTCAGCGAAAGTGTGCTATTCGAAAATGTAAAAAGTAAGACGATTCCACAGTCAGCTCTCCACATGTGTGCCCTGAATGTAACAGGGAATACCGTTCTAGGATGGATCTTTACAGCCATCAGATAACACACTTCGCAGCAACAGGCTGCTGCTCTCACACTCTCCACTTGCAATCGACAACTATTATTATTAATAACATGTAAGTAAACCGAAACGGTAACCCAGGAGCCGCGCCTTCCCCAGGCTTAGTAAAATCCACTGGAAAGAAGCCACCAATAAAGATAATAATAATAGCCAAATGAAAGGCAAATCACTGGAGGAACGGGACGTACCCGATATCCAATGGACAAGTAGATGGATTTACAGAGGAAAATGATAGCTTCGGCTACCTGACATCAGGTACTTTACTTGCAAACCAGGATTCCAGTGTTTGGAATGCTGCAGGGTGTCCCACTCGCTACCAACCCCTGGTTTTAACGTATAACTTTCAAACCATTGAACGTTAATTTAATTACATTTGATAGGGACATATCTTAGTGTGTGAAAGACATAATCAGCTCAAATAAATGTTGAAAGTGGTCACCACTAGCATCAAGCCACACCTGCACACGCTTCTCCATTTTGCCGGAGGTATTCACCAACGCACCAGGAGTCACGACTCAGCTTCCTAAAGGTATTCACTAACGCACCAGGAGTCACAGACTTAACTTCCTACCGAAGGTATTCACTAACGCACCAGGAGTCACAGACTGAGCTTCCTACTGAAGGTATTCACCAACGCACCAGGAGTCAAAGACTCAGCTTCCTACTGAAGGTATTCACCATTGCACCAGGAGTCACAGACTCAGCTTCCTACTGAAGGTATTCACCAACGGACCAGGATTCACAGACTCAGCTTCCTACTGAAGGTATTCACCAACGCAACTGGAATCACAGACTCAGCTTCCTACTGAAGGTATTCACCAACGCACCTGGAATCACAGACTCAGCTTCCTACTGAAGGTATTCACCAACGGACCAGGATTCACAGACTCAGCTTCTTACTGAAGGTATTCACCAACGCACCTGGAATCACAGACTCAGCTTCCTAATGACGGTTTTCACCAACGGACCAGGATTCACAGACTCAGCTTCCTACTGAAGGTATTCACCAACGCACCTGGAATCACACACTCAGCTTCCTATCGAATGTTTTCTTGTAGCTCCATGAAACTCCTTGGCTGTTGCCAGACACTTGCCCTTTTAGCACGCCCCTCAGAAAGACATCAGGTGGGGTAAGGCCAGGAGACTTTGGTGCTAAAAGTCAATTAGAAATGACAGGATCTTCAAAGAAAGAAGCAGTTTGATCCATGCTAACGTTTGAGGTGGGGCATGTGGCTCGATCCTGCTGAAAACAGCCATCAAGTAGTTCCTCGTGGTCCACTTTGTTCACAATATGTCCTTGTCAAATGTAATTGAATTACGTGCATTGGTTCAACAGTTGTAAGGAAATACGGGGACGGGCATCGAGTTGGACACCCGGTATAGTCATAACTGTGTTTGTGTGTGTATGTGTGTGTGTGTATACATATATATTATACACACACACGTGCGCGCGCATTTACACACACACTTGTATATAAACACAGACAAAAGTATAGCATGCATCAGGTACACACTGTCATTATTAATGATGCCCACCGAGAGCTGTGAGATATATATATAGTTTAGGGATGGGCCAACCGGATATTTTCAAATAGCAGGCCCAATCCGGCTTGTCGACACCTGATTTTGGAGGAGACAGGTGAGTTTAGAACTCCCTAGGACAATTTTTTTAAATGGCATGTCAAGAGGCAGCCACTCTGATTCGATAGATTTCAATGAGGCGCTGCTTAGCCTGGTTGTGTTTGGCTTCCTGGACCTTCTTTTCTCTGACAGCGCAAGTGACTCCTCTCTTCCATTATAATTGTCACTTGTCTCTAAAGTATACTAGTTTTATTACTGGACATCGCCCCGTAAATAACTCACGTTTTGTCACTACTATAACATTTTCAATATTTTGGTTTCCCGCGTCTACCTCAGTGAGGACATTGTCATTGAATCTTATTTCTGTCCAACACACTCGTTACATTCTACGATAGAAACCGCATTTCGAATCATCCAAGCTTAGTTTGTTCTTCTTTGCAAGAGTCCATATATCGGGCTCACACAGTGCAGTTTGACCACACACGTGTAATGGTTCGTCTTTTCCACATTTCTATCCCGATATTATTTGAGGTTAGAAATTTATGTTTTTCCATGAAGTGATTTTTTGCCAATTTAATCTGAGTCTCATTGTGGACATTTTCTATTATGGTTTGCCCCAAATATGGAATCGTTTGACTTCTTCAATTATTTCTTCATTGATGATTAAATTAATTTGCCTATTTTGTGTGTCTACATAATCTTCATCTTCAATGTGTTTATTTTCATGCCAAACTTTTCGACTGTGCTGTACATTTTTTGTAAACATCCTTATCAACGTTGCTATTGATCCTCCCATTATGGCTTGATTATCGAGAAATTTTATGGCATTTATTTTCATACTATTGGCTTTAGCACCTCTTTTACAACTAGGGCGAACCTGTTTTTCCACCACTATCATCTCAAAATCTGTGTTAAAGAGGCTTGGTGAGAGCAAGCAACCTTTGTCGTATCCCTGTGTCTCAACCAGATTCTAGTGTGACATACGAAGAGTCCAAAAGGCTTTTTAGAGCCAGATACATGGCCAAATGGGAAACAGAACATACTGGCTACACAAAAAATGATGCCTATTACCAGTTGAACAGAAGAGAGTAGGTAGTGGTCTTCAGACTCCGCACAGGCCACACCAGACTCAGGTACTACCTATTCAATAAACTGAAGATAGGTGGCACTGACGAATGCTCTTGTGGTACAGGGAAAATGACCGCTGAACATCTGCTGCAAAACTGCTCGACATACGAGGACCAGAAAAAGCACATGTGGCCATCACTGGTGCCAACACTAGACAAACTCTATGGCAGTGTCGACAGCCTCAGGATGAGCGCTGCTTTTTTCGAAAAAATACAGGTTGACGTTTGACAGCGTACGAAGAAGAAGAAGAAATACCCCTGTGTCTGAATCTTTCTGTGGGAAGCCGCAATGATCGATTTCATCAAGTGTACCTTTGGTCCAGCTAAATTAAAAATAGTTTTATCTAGAACAATCCTGCATCGATTTTCTCTTTAATTATCTTTAAATATAATTTTAGATGCATCTGGTATTAAGTTTATCGTTCAGAATTTGCCGCATTCTATTTTTTAAAATATTTTGTGTGCAGTGAAATTATTAATGAAGATTTGTTTTTCTTTAGCCCAATCCCATTTCTGTAAATTTAATTAGCATGCTCAAAAAATAAATTGTGAAAAGTTTCTCCGGCTGTTTTGAGCAGCTCAATAGACATCCATCTATCCCTGGAGCTTGGTTTTTCGAGATTAGGTAAAATGTCTTAAATAATTCTTCTCTGGTTTCAGGCCGTCTCTCTTCTATCAAAGGCATGTCACTCATGGGTTTATTAGCCTGATACAGGCCAGATTACTCATACAGTTCCATAAAATATTCTCTACATCTTTCTTTCTCTCTCTCTCTCTCTCTCTCTCTCTCTCTCTCTCCTCTCTCTCTCTCAATCTCTCTCTCTCTCTCTCTCTCTCTCTCTCTCTCTCTCTCTCTCTCTCTCTCTCTCTGGGTCTGTTTTAGGTTCCCATTCGTATCATTAATCATCCGTGATTGTATGTCCTCAATTTTACTGAATGACTCCTTTACTTTCTATTGTACTGGTTCGACCTTACATGTTCTTTCAATGTCTCCAATTTTGATGCATCAGTCTATCCACCATTTTTCACGTGCCAGCTTACATGCTCAATCTAATGCATTCTGGTTCCTCTTATACTTAGCATCGCCATTCTGTTATTATTATTCTTCCATTTGCGTTTTTCATTCATTTTGCTCGATTTTAGTTGTTACTGATGGTTTCGCATTTTAAAAATTTCTTCTTGCACAATTTTATGTCTTTAGACTATTTTACGATTTATTTTATATTCTGCCACTTGTTTTTTCTTTAAGCCAACAATATATGTGTATACACATCCGAGACCAGGTCGGGCGCTTATTGTTGCATGAACTCCTTAACTCGTTAACTTGCTTCTTTAAACATCGTTGTCCAGTTCTTCACTGTTGTCTTCGATACACTTTTGTCACCATACACTGTCTGCATTCTGCGATGAATATCAACTGGTCGACACCCGTCAGCTGTTAGAAACCGAATCACTGCTCGTTGATCAACTCTGGACGAATTCTGTATCACACCTGCCGTGTTTTCAAAGCTGAGGAAATGCTGAGGAAACTAAGAGATGGAAGATAATGACATTTTGCAAACTTGACAGTTGGTATGTGCTGTTTACACATGAAGTGACGTCATCATGTGCATCATACGTATGTTCACTCAGTACAGTTAGGCCCGGTTTGATTAGAACACGCCTCGTATATATATATATATATACACACATACAAATGTACACATTTGGATAAATCTAGTATAAATGACATAGCCATCTTCACTTTCTCTCTGAAATCATCAGCTAGAGTGACTGTTATATGGTTCTCCTGGTTAGAGGAGTCTAATGTTTGGCCAGGTAAGACACACTGAACAGACAATGTCAGCCAGGGTCAGGTACATACTTACCGAAACTCCGTCTCACTTAAATGCAGTTCACCCAGGAAACAAATTGTTTCAATCTATCTAGCGAGGTGGGGGTTCGACATGATCGATAACACGGGTCACCTTCAACGGCATGCTCGGGATGTGAGGGGAACCACTGTAACCCGCAACGTTGGACTTTTTAATGACGCACACATAAATAAACTCAACAACAACATCACCGACAACAACAACAACAGCAACAACAACGACAACAGCAGCAACTAGAAATCAGGTTCTCCTCGACAGCTCTAAGTTTATGTGGGCTATTCCAGTTTGTAATTGCGTGACCTATTCCCATTTCTGAAGAAATAAGAGATCGCTGGTTGAATAGCGGTAAGACACATAATTCTCAATGTAAAATAAGTTGACTTATGACAGGCATCAACATAAGGAACATGTCTTGAATCTAGCAAAGCTTGTAAGATAGTTCTAGTAAAATGGTATGGGTAAATCCACAGCAGATACTGTCATCGGGGACTGTTAGTGGCTTCAGGTTTTTCTGACTAGTTGCCGTTCTTACCGCCTTGATTTCTTTAATCTATTTTTAAACACCAAGAAAACCCAACATTTCGGCGTCAGAAAAAGTGATGAATAAATCAGTATTCTCAATTGATAATGTATGCATAAATATGAACAGGATTTTCGAATATCTGGGACCTACCATCAATTTTTTTTTTCTTTTTCGTTCGTCTTGTTTCTCCAATCCCCAAAGCGGTGTGCGTTTCACTGTGGTTTTTATTTTTGTGCATGTCGGCCCAGTGCATCTGACTTCAGCATGCATTTTATGTAGGGATCTGCTTCCTCCTGCATTTTTTAAGGGTCTGCTTTCCCAGGGTAACGGCCGTTCCTGTGATGGGGATCGAACCCAGCCCCTTCGGATTGTGAGCCGTGCCATTTAACCACTAGTCCACGCCGTCCCCTCTCCTACCATCAATGATTCTGACAACTGCGAAACTGAATGCAAACGAAGACTTGCAATTGTTAGACACAAACTAAAATAGACAAAGTGTGGTAAGGCACATGGAATCAGAAAAAGAGCCATCTCCAGGACATGCATGTTTCCAGTGGCGACATACACTGGGAGACAAGGACATTCAATAAATCAATTGAAAGAATAATCACAACCGTTGAAGTGTTGCAGAAGGATGTTGAAAATATAAAGGACAAAACAACAGGCAAATAGAGATATTTTGCAATCGCTGTATAGTTAGTATTATAGTTAGTTTTCTTTCCACTTATGCCGCTAAGCGGCTTGGGGAGCTTGTCGCCTGTCCTGCGCCAAGTGCGTTGCGTCGGTCAATGTGAGCTTTTGTCGCTGCACAGTCACTCTAATGTCACCTATTCACCTGCCACGCGGCCGCAACATTGCCCTTAGTCAGATCCACCAGCGTTGTCAGCCCTCAGTGGAAGCTGATGAGGGCACATTATCATGAGATGGTCAAACCAATGTATTTTGAGCCTAAAAATGTATTCTGCACAATACATAGTGCCGACCATACTGCAAATGTATTCATTTCGCCTTCTGTCTCTCTTGCTAACATCGATGACCTGTCTGAAACACTTCATTTCATACGTCGAAATTCTGCTCTCACGTGCCCTAGACAGAGGCCATGTTTTGCACTGGTAGCACAGAGTCGTCATAACTATACTGTTTATCAGCTGTTGCGCTGTTGCTAAACTAATGCTCGGGTGTCTAAGCAGTGGTGACAACTGATAAGTTACCGTAGATGGTTTATGGCACACTTTCTCAATTTCCCTGTCGATCCTTCCATCTGCCGAAAAATATACTGCCCAAATACTTGAACTCACGGGCCTGTTGAAGAGGAATTTCACTGACACTTATCTTGAGTGGCCGATGTGCTTTCCTTATTCTCATAGCTTCTGTTTTCTTCTCGATAATTCACATATTTTATTTAGTACAGGTCGTTGCAAGCGAATTTATGGGATTTTGCAGATTATTGTTATCTTCTTAAAGCATACACTGATCAACTGCAAAAAGTAATTCATGTATTGAGTCCTGTTGTGCCCCAGATGTCTCGTATGCGATTTTGTCCATGTAGATGTTAAACAGGATAGGAGAAATACGCACTCCTGTATTACTCCGCTATATTGCAGAGAATTGGTTTTTGGACATCGCAAGATACAATCTCAGAAGTGTCGTTCATGTGAATATGGTGGGGAGGTAGTAGTGATAATGGAGAGCACGGTTCCTGTAAGAAGGTTAAGTGTTGATCACGATGGCGAAGGCATCATGGCATTACAGACAGTCTGAGGATGTCTTTGTATGATAGGGGCGGACTCACTCTAACCCGAGACGCATACAGAGCACCCATGGTGGAGACTACGTACTGGAAACAACATGTCACATGATGATGATGTTTTCCCTAGTTTTAAGTCAAGAACTAATTTACAGCTGGCTAAACTGAAGAGTATTGTGACCAGAGACCGAACCTTTTTCTCGTCTTACCGCGATAGAAAAGTACTCATGCCGCTTCGCCACTCAGACGTAAAGATATCTGATGTACATTCCAAACTATGCCAATAATTGCTATTGATCATAAAAGACAGTATTTCATGTCATGGCTTGTACTATTAGCATGTAGATACAAATGTCGGAAACATTGACTACCCTGTGGCATAAGTGGTTCTTGCACTGCGTTCCACGGCGTGTCGCCCTGAATGCAATGTCTGCAGTAGCTCTAATTTACTGGGGTCTATAGGCAAATAAAGTGGAAGGACCCTTGTTGAAGAACGCGTATTATTGAAGCATTCACGACAAGGGAAATAACATAATAATTAAAGACAAATTTAGCACCAGCAGAGTTGTAAGTCTTTTCTTCACAAATTGGGTTCAGTCGAGGAATTCTACACACACTCCAGTCTACACAGTTGAAAATGGGAACTGTTATATATATATATATATATATATATATATATATATATATATATATATATATATATATATGTTAATATATATGTTACTGTGCCGCGTTCAGAATGCTTGTCAAAAGCTATATGTGCATTACATCTGTGTTGTGCTCATAGAAACACGCTTTATCACAGCAAGCTAACAGGGGGTGGTGATCGAAACGGTGTGTTACTGAGAAAAACTTACATTGGTACTACAGCCAGGAAGATCCAGGTCTACTCATCTGGATGTAGTAAAGCCGCTATAACTGTCTTCCAGCGAATCTATATCAAGCGACAACAGCTTCAGACAAGAACAACCCAACCTCTGTTATTGTGGTAAAATTTGTCTCCCTTGTATTTAGTGCAATTTCCTCTAACGTAGTTAACTTGCAAGAGAAAAAGTTTATATTCAGTGCTAATCATGTTAGTGGTAGATCGGATAGAGAGCTTGCTGCTCGCAATAATGAAGCCAAAATCACCCAGCTGTAAATAAGTATCTCACAAAACCTTAGGTCAAAAGCAGCGGGGATGGGAACGTGTAGCCCCACCTTATACAGGATACCATCTAGTAAAATGAAGTCCCTAATACTTTATCCCCAACGTCAGTGTTTGTTGTACCACTACCTCCACTTTCGTTTTCTCTTAGATATTGACGAGTGTGCCAAGTCGGAGAGTCTGTGTCCAGGTCCGTGCATAAACCTACCCGGCTCATACAGGTGTGACTGTGACATTGCAGGGTTTGTTAGAACTACTTCCATGGACCACTGCAAAGGTAGAGTGTTTCCTGTAGTTCCAGAGGAAGCTATATTTGTTGTAACATAAATTGCTAACTCATAACTGTCTATGTCATTAACTGATCACTCATGAATATTTTTGTCTTACAGAAGAAATTATTTCTACGATGTCACATTCCAGAGGAAGTCATGTACTCTCTGTATAACCTGAGACACTTGAAGCTTCTACAAGGACTTGCATGTCTTTCTGTCTTGGCCAACCTTTCGTGCAGTGCGCCATGTCAGGGATGACAATGCCCAGCTCACCCTCCATCATGTGTCGCCTGTTAGTTCCTGGTCTACCTTTCTGCCTTTCACATTCAGGAGACCACATACGTGTTATTTAGTCAGGGATGTCCAAACTCATTCTCACGACATGTCATATCCAACTCGATCTCCCTCTTCTCTCTCGTATAATGCTTCTCATATCTTCTTGGTTGGTGTCTTGTAAGAGTTTGTCATTTGATATTGTGTCTGGCAAGAAGACTCTAATAATTCTGCGAAGGCCAGTATGGTGAAATGTTTGTAATCCTTCTTTGTCATCCTAATTCTGCGAAGGCCAGTATGGTGAAATGTTTGTAATCCTTCTTTGTCATCCTAATTCTGCGAAGGCCAGTATGGTGAAATGTTTGTAATCCTTCTTTGTCATCCTAATTCTGCAAAGGCCAGTATGGTGAAATGTTTGTAATCCTTCTTTGTCATCCTAATTCTGCGAAGGCCAGTATGGTGAAATGTTTGTAATCCTTCTTTATCATCCTAATTCTGCGAAGGCCAGTATGGTGAAATGTTTGTAATCCTTCTTTGTCATCCTCCAATATTTCAAACCTTATGGAAGTGCCAATTAATCTTACTAGGTTCAGCTATTGATCTGCTAAACTTGATATTCCATGTTTCACAGGTTGCACTAAGTACATTCATTTGATTTGGCAGTCCAACTTTGTCCTCATAAATACAGCTCGGCTTTAAGTCGATTTTAAATCAAAGTTGATTAAATTATTAGGGTTATTTGCTAATTTTGTTGTAAATTGGTAATGTATTTTCAGTGTTATCTATTGGTATTTGATGGTAATGTATTTTCAGTGTTATCTATTGGTATTTTATGGTAATGTATTTTCAGTGTTATCTATTGGTATTTGATGGTAATGTATTTTCAGTGTTATCTATTGGTATTTGATGGTAATGTATTTTCAGTGTTATCTATTGGTATTTTATGGTAATGTATTTTCAGTGTTATCTATTGGTATTTGATGGTAATGTATTTTCAGTGTTATCTATTGGTATTTGATGGTAATGTATTTTCAGTGTTATCTATTGGTATTTGATGGTAATGTATTTTCAGTGTTATCTATTGGTATTTGATGGTAATGTATTTTCAGTGTTATCTATTGGTATTTGATGGTAATGTATTTTCAGTGTTATCTATTGGTATTTGATGGTAATGTATTTTCAGTGTTATCTATTGGTATTTGATGGTAATGTATTTTCAGTGTTATCTATTGGTATTTGATGGTAATGTATTTTCAGTGTTATCTATTGGTATTGTTTGCAAAAGTAGATGGAAGAAGCACAAACCTCTCCAAGTTATTTCGAACGTATTTGTGAGCCTATCAGCTGCTCTTATTACATATTAATTCATATCGTTCCTTGGTGACATATATCCAGTAAATGACCTTGTTTCCCATAACTTTCTATGTTATCAACAATATCATAAGCTTTCTTCTGATCGACAAGCGCTGTTCATTAAGTTTGGGAACGTTATTTTTTTGAGGGAATGAGTAGACGTAGCGACTAGCTGGCTGTATTTCCTTCAAAGTAAAACTCTTGTGATTTGTATGAACTTAGGGATCAAGATGCTGCAGCGGTCAGCGACCCATAGCTGACTACTAGCGTCAGGACCATGGAACCATAGCTGCCAAGACCCTTCTACACCTCCACGTGGTTATCCTGGATAACAGGCTGCAGCAGGGCAGACTGGCTAAGGAGAAGGGATCGAAGAGGAAATGCTAACCCTGTACTCAAAAAATGGTTGCTGAAGTCGGATGTGTTGGACCGTAAGGTGTAAATATCGCAGCGAAGCTGTAAACTACGACACAACGCATTCCGTTCTCTAGACTACATTCTGCTACTTAAGCCCTTTCAGGGTTTGGTAGTTGGAGATTGAGAACGAACGAAGAAGAAGAAGTATGAACTTATTCCAGCGTTCCTGTCAATGATGAAATCCTCTCTGGTTGGCACATTTTGTAATAGCCCTCATTTGTCTTGCCTTTTTGGCTTGAATCTCTTCAACATTATCCAATCGACGACCCTCATTGTTGTTCTTCAGTTGTGGGACATAAGAAGTCATACGGAACACGGCCAGAAGAGTATGACGGGTGTGGTAGAAATGGAATGCTGTGTCCAAAAGGTTATTAGGGCCCGATACATGGCCAGATGGGAAACAGAACATACTTGCTACACAAAAAATGATGCCTATTACCAGTTGAACAGAAAATAGCAGGTCGTGGTATTCAGACTCCGCCCAGGCCACAACAGACTGAGGTACGATCTATTCAATAAACTGAAGATAGGTGGCACTGATGAAAGCACTTGTGGTACAGGGAAGATAACCGCTGAACATCCTCTGCAAAATTGCCTGACATACGAGGACCAGAGAGAGCACATATGGCCATCACCAGTGCCAACATTAGACAAGCTCTATGGCAGTGTCGACAACCTCAGGAAAGAGCAAACTGTTGTGTTGCGCCTTAGAACAGGACACAACCGACGCCGCAGTCACATGTACACAAAAATGAAGATTGGCAACTCAGCCATGTGTACATGCGGACAGGCGCCCCAGACAGCAGAGCACATACTACAAAATTGCCCCGAATATGATATACAAATAAAATCTCACTGGCCAATAGAAACAACACTGGAAGAGAAACTTTATGGACCTGTCTGTGAACTACAAAAGACAGTGAAGTTTATACAAGAAACAACATTACAGATATGGACAATATTTTAAAGCGAACGAAAGAAGAAGAGAAGCCTCAGGATGACTGCTACGTTCTTGAAACAAATTCAAGTTGACATCTGACAGTACGAATAAGAAGAAGAAGAAGAAGAAGAGGAAGAAGAAGAAGAAGAAGAAGAAGAAGAATGCTGTATTTCGTCAAAAATGATTTGTGGTGACAGAAATGTGAGCAGAGGCATTGTGAGGGTGTAGAATCCAATTGCCGCTACTTCACGTCACAGGGCGATCTGCGCACAACATCACAGAGGCGTTGCTGGACTGTTATGTAGAGTTCATAATTCGCACTTTTGTCATCTACGCACGTATTCATAATGGACCAGCACATTAATGTCAAAAAACGCAATTAAGATGGTCTTGACATTTTACCTCAACCATCGCGCTTTCTTTTGTCGAGTAGATGATGCCATTCGCCACTCGAAAAACGTTTGCTTTGTTCCCGAATCATATCCGTTCACCTTGTTTTGATCACCAGTCATTGGCGAGGACATGAAGTTTGGATCGTTTTTGACTTGCTTACGAAGGTCAGTACACAATGACAAGTGATCGTCAGTCTGTTCCACTGTCGGGAGATGTGGCACGAGTTTAGAAGTCACCTGTCGCATGTGGAATTCTTCAGAAACGATTTGATGACACCTACCGATTGAAACTCTAAAATCCTCTGAAACATCTCCTATAGCCAGACGTATGGTAGCACGTGCCATGTGCCACGGTCTAATCAGTGTGGAAGGTGTATGATCTGCTTGACGGGGACCATCTTCAAATGATTGGCGTCCATTCTTGAAATACAAATACCACTCAAATGCCTTAGATTGACTTAGCACTCTCCATTAGCTGATTGCAGCCTTCCGAAAGGACCTGAACCAGTTTCTCACTGACGTAAATTCAAGAATCTGTTTCTCCGAGACAAAAGTTCTGAACCAGTTTCTCTGAGACGAAAACTCAGAAACAGTTTCTCCGAGACGAAAGTTCTGAACCAGTTTCTCCGAGACGAAAGTTCTGAACCAGTTTTTCCGAGTCGAAAATTCTGAACCAGGTTCCCTGAGACGAAAGTTCTGAACCAGTTTCGTTGAGACGAAAGCTCTGAACCAGTTTCTCTGAGACGAAAGTTCTGAACCAGTTTCGTTGAGACGAAAGCTATGAATTAGTTTCTCGGAGACGAAAGCTCTGAACCACTTTCTCTAAGACGAAAGCTATGAACCAGTTTCTAGGAGACGAAAGCTCTGAACCAGTTTCTTGGAGACGAAAGCTCTGAACTAATTTCTCGGAGACGAAAGCTCTGAACCAGTTTCTCTGAGATGAAAGCTCTGAACCAGTTTCTCGGAGACGAAAGCAGAAATCAAAGCACACCCGTTTCTGAATGTCAACGTCACGTTTTTGAAACCGACGAATACTGCAAGGACGTGTTCACTTGCATGCTTCTACTTTGCGCATGCGTGGAGATACCAGCTTCCTGTCTAACCCGCACATTGAAACATAGTTGTCAGGTGTACTATCTTAATGCCACCTTAGCCATATATTATAGTTCCCATAACAAAGTAAGTCCCGGAACTTAGTGAACAACCCTGGTATAAATTATATGTTTAAGTGCTTGACCTTGAATTTTTTCTTTTGTTTAATTGTCTTTTGATGAATGATACATCCAATCCATTTATGGAATCATATTTGAGTTAGGCTCAGCTGAGGCTTAGAAATTGGTCTTATCCCTTGTTCAGCTATTTTCGCATCCGCTGTACTTCTCGAAGGACTAGGATACCGCTGTAATTCTATGATAAATACAAACTTGACAAGCCAGCCACGTGTTTAAACTGGCGTGTGTTTAAACAAAGGCAGGTTGGCCCACGTGGTAACCTGTCGCGGGTCGACACACGTGTAAAATGGTACAGTTCTTTCTCAGTCAATCTAGATGTCAGGAAGCCCGTTGTCTCCCACAGCAGGTAGCTATGACTGATCTAGACGGCTTCTGTGAAACCTCTGTGATGACTTTTAACTTAAAAGGTCGCACACGTGTCTGACGTTGGTTAAACTTTAACCTGATGAAATTCTAATCACATATTAAAATTACGAATAATTCACCAAACTGAAACTCAGTCGATGCGACGTTCATTCTTCTCTGACTGTCTCTCTGAGAGGTCTCTCTGCATCTGAATGAGTTTGAATGAATTTGAAAAATGCCTCTCAACATCTGTTGTCTCTCTCTCTCTACAACTATGTCTGAAAATGCGCCGTTCACTCTCATAATGTGTATTGCTCTTAAAATGTCTTGAGCTCTGAATCGCTTTGAATCGTTTTGCAAAGTATACCGTAATGTAACTCTGAGTCGTCTGAATAAATGTCTCTCATTGTGTCCGGTTATCGACCCCTGTTGGATTTCTATTGTCCTCCAGACTATTTTCTCTGCCGGTCCTATATTCAAAATGGCGTCCTGGGCGTCAATATGAATACGCCACCCGTCGCGGTACTCGCTGACGCGAGTGGTCAGGTCCGGTGGAAAGTCTACCTCTAAATTTAAGTAATTACGTAATTACGCTAGAGCGTAATTCTAGACAAAATAATATGTCAATATGGAGACATGATTTGTCTGCCAAGACTAAATCTGTTACATACTTGCATGGTTTACTAGCGATATGGCTATGTACGTGTCGCCGTTACCATTATTACACGTTTTCGTCCAGATGGTATTATTGTTGCATTTTTCGAACCGTCTAATATTCCTCATTCTTCCCAGGGTCAAATAAAGATTCTGTCTAATCACTTCACCGCAGTTTTTCTACAAGCGCGAGTTGATACGCTGTCTGTACCTGGTGACTGATTTCCATTGATGTTCTTTTTTGGTCTTACTATTTCTTCAATCAATATATCAAATTCTGGAGGATCATTGCATTTTGAGATAAACATTGAATATCGAAAAAGTTAACGTGTCCGAATTTATCTCATTTATATTACTACAGAATTGCCCCGAATACGATATATACAGAGAAAATCTCATTGGCACATCGAAACAACACTGGAAGAGAAAGTTTATGGACCGATAGGTGAACTACAAAAGACAGTGAAGTTTATACACGAGACAACATTACAGATATAGATAATATTTTAAACCGAACAAAAGAAGAAGAAAAAGATCTCATTTATGTCTTCTTTAACAACAATTCGTTATATTGGTTATGGGACACTGAGTGAAAGATTGCAAGCAGCCATATTGGTGTTCTTTGTAACGAATCAATTATCGATATCTTCATGACTTCTTGCAGATATTGACGAATGTGCAAAGAACAATGGCGGATGTGACGATCTCTGTACAAACAAAATTGGTAGTTTCGAGTGTCGGTGCGAGACAAAAGGCAGAAAACTAGGTGAAGACGGCCGATCCTGTGTTGGTAAGATTTCAGAGTTGGCAGGACTCAATGTTCAGTACCACACAACACATGTTTAATGAAAAAAACTAGTCTTAACGGCCTCTGCAAGTTTAATCGTTTATTCTCTTGACCACGGTCTCATTCGACTTCTCTTATTTATTCGTTGCTTCTTACAAAGTCAATGACAACCGTTGTAGCTGAATCCTTACAGGAAGCCTGTACGAAACCTAGTGCTCCTCTCACGTATGTACTGCTTGGCTGAAAAACACAAGGTCTTCATAGGTGTCCCTATGACGACGATTCACTTCTTCCCTCTAAATAAAGGATAGAATTACGACTATGCTGGTCCATTGACAGGAAGCCTGGCCCCTGATACTTGTAGTGGGGGTTTGAATAACAATTTTATATACGCTAAGGCTGCAAGTACATAAACACCTATCTTTAGTCACCTTTTACCAAATGCTTTCAACGTTACAGTTGTCTGATTCATGTCTACCCGTATAGCACTCGTTTGTCAGTGTGAATATACTTTGTCTATATTGTAGTCTTTTGTTGGATTGATTGTTTTGTGTATCTGATTGTTCTCTTTCTCCGATTGATTGTTTTGTGTATCTGATTGTTCTCCTTCTCTGATTGATTGTTTTGTGTATCTGATTGTTCTCCTTCGCTGATTGATTGTTTTGTGTATCTGATTGTTCTCCTTCGCTGATTGATTGTTTTGTGTATCTGATTGTTCTCCTTCGCTGATTGATTGTTTTGTGTATCTAATTGTTCTCCTTCTCTGATTGATTGTTTTCTGTATCTGATTTTTCTCCTTCTCTCTTTGATTGTTTTGTGTATCTGATTGTTCTCCTTCTCTCTTTGATTGTTTTGTGTATCTGATTGTTCTCCTTCTCTCTTTGATTGTTTTGTGTATCTGATTGTTCTCCTTCTCTCTTTGATTGTTTTGTGTATCTGATTATATGCCCATTTCTTGAACTCTCTTCTTTTCTCTTTATGCTTTGTTAAATATTGAATGTTGAGTTAAACGACAATTACACATTTACATATTAATGTTCTGACAAGTACAATATAGATCAAAATGTTCAAAGAGGTACACTAAAGATCCAAATGGTCTGACACGTAGACTATAATTCAAAATGTTCTTAAAGGTACAATTTACATATAGATTAACATTTTCTAACTGGTACACCATAGATCAAAATGTTCTAATGTGCACACTAGAAATAAAAATTCTCTTACAGGTACACTTTAGATCAAATGTTTTAACAAGTACACTATAGATAGTGCTTGACAACCCTCTGTCTCGTCTAATTAATGGATCAATACTTAACTAACAACGAGTACTCGTTAAAAAAAAACCAAGATAATTATATAATTTGTTTGAGCCTTGTGATACCTAACCTTTGTAACTATAGAATACAGACTTATATTTCGATCTACACATTTTTTATAAATTTACATTTGCCAGCGACGAATCTAGCATATCCAACATAACAATCACCTAAACATAATCCATATGCAATACACTCTAGAAACACTCAATGCACTTATACTAAGAGTGTTAGCCTACGTAGAAACATGTCTGAAACCATTAAAAACATAAATTTTGTTATTGTGATCGCACAACGATGTTAGGATAAAACTTCTTCATATGAAGCCAGGTAAACATTTTGTACGGAAATACGCGTATATAACAACAAACACAGCTTTCTGATACCACTTCATGACCACATCGAGTGGACCAGACAGCCGCAGAATCGACAATAACGTCAACAATAATACAGACTGTTATTTTAATAAGAATGTTTCTGTTTGTGTGTTATTAATCCTGAAACGTGCTGTCTTTGTTTTTGTTAGACGTGGACGAATGCTCTCGCTACAAATCCAAAGTCTGTACCAACGGACATTGTGTTAACACGGACGGATCCTATACATGCACGTGTAACTCAGGCTACAGACGTACACAGAACTTGAGCTCCTGCGAAGGTGAGGGAACGGAATTAAGGGTCGCATTGGAGTTGCGATCATTATTAAACGCTGGTCTCACAAGACAGACCTGGTCTTGCGATACAGAACTGATCTCACGAGACAGACCTGGACTCACGAGACAGACCTGGATTCACGAGAAAGAACTGACCTTATGAGACAGAACTCGCCTCACGTGATAGAACTGACCTCGCGAGGCAGACCTGGTCTTACGATACAGAACTGATCTCGCGAGACAGGCCTGGACTCACGAGAAAGAACTGACCTTATGAGACAGAACTCGCCTTACGAGATAGAACTGACCTCGCGAGACAGACCTGGACTCACGAGACAGACCTGGACTTACGATAAAGAACTGACCTCATAAGACAGAAATCGCCTCACGAGAGAGAACTGACCTCGCGAGGCAGACCTAGACTCACGAGACAGACCTGGACTCACGAGACAAACCTGGACTCACGAGACAGACCTGGACACGAGATAGAACTCGCCCGACGAGACAGAACTCGCCCAACGAGACAGAACTCGCCTCACGAGACAGACCTGAACTCACGAGACAAACCTGGACTCAAGAGAAAGAACTGACCTCGCGAGAAAGAACTGACCTCGCGAGACAGACCTGGACTCACGAGACAGAACTCGCCCCACGAGACAGAACTCGCCCCACGAGACAGAACTGACCTTGCGAGACAGATAAGAGACAAATTATGTACGGAGTTAATACAGCCTAGCAAACAACGGCGGCCTTTATAAGAGAAACCAGGACCTTGATCTGAAGATGGACGACAATACAGACGAGTGAGGTCACTTGTACTAATATTGTAGAAAGTTGGAGTAATATAGTGTAGAACACTCTTTACTAACGACAAATGAAATGGATTTGATCCTCTTTACTAATATGCATGCGTTAAAAATAAAATGAAGATAAACAAAGACATAGACAATGAAAATCAGCAGAATAGAGAAGACACTAAATTATCAAGTGAAAGACACAGAACTTAAACAAGTCGGATAATTCAAATACTTTTGTAGCTTGTTCACAAGATGGAAGGATGAACAGTGAGATGGAATCAAGAAAACAAGTACAGTTTCTTATCAGATCTCACCATAATTAAGAATCAAACACGCTCCAGCGGAGACATCTGATAAATAGTACTTTTAGACCAACTATCTGCTGCCAGGGTCAGGCATGGACTCTGACCAGGACGCAAGAAAGAAAAATAATGGTATGTGAATTGAGATGTTTGATAAAAACGTTCGGGTGTACAAGGCTGGATTAAGTAGGAAAAGAAGAAATTAGAAAGAAGGTGGATACAACATCGTTGATGGATTACATAGAAGGCCAGAAAATAAAGTCGTTCGAACACCTGACAAAAATGCAACAAAATCTACCAGCTGTAAGGATCTACACCAGACAAGAGGATTACATAGCAAGAGGTAGACCAAGAACACGGTGATGATATTATTTCTCTAAAGTGCATTCTTCTTCTTCTTCGTACGCAGTCAGACAGTAACCATTATTTTTTCGAAAAAAGCGGCGGTCACCCTGAGGCTGTCGACACTGCCATAGAGATTGTCTTGCAGTTCCACTGATGATGGCCACATCTGCTCTCTCTGATCCTCGTATGTCGGGCAGTTCTGCAGCAGATGCTCAGCGGTCATTTTACCGGTACCGCACGGGCATTCGTCGGTACCACCTATCTTTAATTTGTTGAATAGGTGGTACCTTAGTCTATTGTGGCCAGTGCGAAGTCTGAAGACAACGACATGCTCTCTTCTGTTCAACTGGTAATAGGCATCG
This sequence comes from Ariolimax columbianus, assembly GCA_036924085.1. Lineage (NCBI taxonomy): Eukaryota > Metazoa > Mollusca > Gastropoda > Stylommatophora > Arionidae > Ariolimax > Ariolimax columbianus. The sequence continues at coordinate 5,249,816 of JAVGWX010000018.1, read as the reverse complement.
TTTTTGGTGTAACCAGTATGTTCGGTTTCCCATTTGGTCATGTATCTGGCTTTGATAAGCCGTTTTGACTCTTCGCACGTCATACTAGTTGCTATTTATGGTAGTCTTGCACCTTCTTTTGCCAGTCTGTCTGCCTCCTCGTTGCCTTGGATGTTGCAGTGTAATGGGGCCCACTGTACCACTACCCTTTTTGGTGCGGACTGCTGGCACAGTTGGCAGAGTGCTGCTCTTAAGTCATTAAGCTCAGTGTTTTTCTGGCTTTTTAGCGCTGTGACTACGGCGAGAGCATCTGTAAGCAGGACTATATGGCTTTCATTTTCTTTGTGTGTCACCATTTCTTCCACTGCCGCCCTCAGTGCCTCTGCCTCCGCTCTGAAATTGCTTGTGTACTTACCAGTAGCGAATGACAGTGTTATTTTTCTGCCATTTGGTAGGTTCAGGAATGCTCCTGCCCCTCCGTTCTGTGTAGTGTTTGTTACAGAACCGTCGGTGTATGCATGGGTCCAGTCCATGCTTGGGTAGCTTTTCGATTTAAAGCTTAGGGTAGTATCTCTCCTTTCTTTTTCAGTCTGGCAGTTTTTGTGTCCAATACCTTGTTTATTTTCTACCACCTCTGGAAATATATCCTGCCTCCAGGTAGGTTTTCGTACAGTAGTGATGGGTTTTGGGAACACCTGTATAACTGCCCAAGAATCCGGGTCCATCCAAGACCCGGAACACCTGTATAACTGCTCAAGAATACAAGACCCATGTACCTTGTCGGATCTCATGGCAGCAAATGAAAGACCTTCCAGAGCAGCGGGTTTCTGGTCTAATAATGTGTGAGGTTGCAGCCCACGGAAAGTAAGTACTCGTACATCTACTATGTGACCACTCTAGTGTCTTGTACCTTGATCTTCTTGTTTGGTAAGCCTGCACTGGTAGTTGTCAGGTTGCATTCTCATGAGATGATCTAACAGTCTTATATTTTGCCTTGAAATGTATTCTGCCCAATTGGTATTTCTAATCGGTCTTCTAATGTCCCCATTTCTCATTTTATCTCTTCTGGTAACATTAATGATTGTTCTTAGACATTTCATTTCGAATGTTCTAATTTTCTCTCCTGTGCATATGATAAAAACCGAGTTTGACATTTATAACACAGGTTTGGCGTGCATTTACTGCTTCTGGTCATATTTTCATTTCAGTATATATCTTCCATCAATATTTAATGTGTGCTCTAAAAAACCGTAAGGTGCGGCCAGCCGAACGATTTTAAAGTTCGTCTTTAATCAGGAGTACATGGGTTCCAATCCTTGGTAAGGCATAAGTAGTTTGTTTATATGGGAGGTATTATCTCTTAAATAGTCTGTACAGTGCATGATGACTACCGGTGTACGCGACCTTTATTTCCCAGCAATAGAAATCCTATCTGTGGACATCAGCACTTAGAATAAACACAGTAGTAACAGTTAGTTACGTTTGGAAGCCATGAATAGTCAGTGACGTTTATGTGATGCGTTTGTTGTTGGGGGCACTCTTACTTGCGCTAATTGAACTCCTAACGACTTTTCTTTGATGACAGGTTACAGCGGCCCTGCTTACAACCCGAAGCGTACTTGCAAAGATAGAAATACGATCTCCGAGCTGTAGTGCAATGCGCGGCTTCTTAGCAACTTCATCACTTGGAGAATACAGTGTCGATCCCCACCTCGAAGGCCAGGCTGCCTTAACAGAACCTATTGTTAAGGAAGCGATCGCGGACACTAGGTCGGGAATTGATCAGTATGTCTCACCTTTCCCCGACTGATCTAAGCTGACGGTGTGAAATGCAGTTGAAGAATTAGTTAACTCCAAGTTAACACTGTGTGTGCACTATCTTCCAGAGATCGATGAGTGTTTACAAAGCAACGGGGGATGCTCTCAGGTGTGTCAGAATACACCTGGCTCCTTCAAATGTATATGCCACAACGGTTTTCTTATCACTGATGGCAAGTCTGCATGTAGAGGTACGTAGCAACAGTTAGTTTACAAGTAATACCAAACAATTGTCACGATAATTAAGTGTACAGTTATACTCCTGTATATATATATATATATATATATATATATATATATATATATATATATATATATATATATATATATATATATATATACTCATATAGATACACATACACAATATATCAATATATACATATATATATATATATATATATATATATATATATATATATAATCATCATCATGTTGCATGTCCTTTATAGAACGTCGCTCCCATCACAGTTGGTCAGAGAGAAACTCGTTCCCGTGCCAGAACTCCAGCCTCCACCACAGTCATACCCATGCATTCCTGGATATCTTGGTGCCATCGTCTTCTTGGTCTACCCCTTCCGCTTTTACCTAACACCATACCTTCCATCACTGTTCTAACAAGACCGTTATGTCTCTTGATGTGACCAAAGTATTTGCATTTTCTAGCCAAAATGGAATTGATAAACCAGTTCTCTTCTATGCTCATCTCTTGCGGAATGTTAACATTTGTCTTTTTCTCTGTCCAAGGTATTCTGAGGATCTTTATGTAACATTTTGACTCGAAGGATTCGATTCTTTGCCTGGAAGTTTTGGTAATCGTCTATGATTCGCAGCCATAAACTGCCACAGGAAAAACACAGGCTCTCGAACCTTTTACTATATTGATTGTATATATATATATTATATATATAATCGATTAGGATACCAAGAAGGCAGATGTGTTTTCATTCGGTCTTTCGGCTTGTCTTAATAACATATAATTACAGTTTTTTGTAACAGTAGTTACCAAACTTACACACAAAAGTGTTATAAGCATCATTATTTATTATTTAGTGTCATAAATAATCAATAACCAGTGATACGACCTGTAAATTGGCCGTTTTGACATGAAAGCTGAACAGGCTTAAAAATCTGTTATCGTCGTAAAAACTGTTTACCCACTGCCTTGTGGGATACCTGTTCCCGGGAAAGGCTTCGGGAGTAAACCCTAAGAAATAATCAGGAGCTGGTATCCCTAAGGCAGTCTAGTGGTGGTTCCATCGCTATTCTGGCAACTACTGGGAGGTCGCTGATTCCAGGCTGCATCGGCTAATGCTGGTCCCCTGGATGAATTGGGACCTGCTGCACGGGCAAAAGTGTGTTCTCAATAGAAGAATGCCCAATCTTATGACCTGGAGAGACTATCCAGTTTCACCCTGCCGTATTTACACAACAAATGCATCAACAGTTAAACTTGGATGTTGCAATGTTCATACCATGCTGACATGACTATCTGATAACCTGCATGATATAATCGATGCCAGAAAGACACTCGTAATCAATGACGAACCGAAAAGACTGGATGTGGACATTATAGCTCTCCAAGAAACTCGGTTAGCGGGCTCGAGGTGGACATTGTAGCTCTCCAAGAAACTCGGTTAGCGGGCTTGGGGTGGACATTGTAGCACTCCAAGAAACTCAGTGGGCTCGGGGTGGACATTGTAGCTCTCCAAGAAGCTCGGTTAGCGGGCTCGGGGTGGACATTGTAGGTCTCCAAGAAACTCGGTTGGCCGATTCGGGGTGGACATTGTAGCTCTCCAAGAAACTCGGTTAGCAGGCTCGGGGTGGACATTGTAGCTCTCCAAGAAACTCGGTTAGCGTGCTCGGGGTGGACATTGTAGCTCTCCAAGAAACTCGGTTTGCGGGCTCGGGGACAATGTGTGAGAAAGACTACTTATTCTACGGACAAGGAAAAGATTCCAACGAAAAGAGAGAACACGGTGTAGGCTTTGCAGCTAAAATGTCTCTATTACATATGGTTGAACAAGGTGAGAATGGTTCAGAACGCCTGCTTACGCTTCGTCTCCACACCACAGTAGGTCCCGCCATCCTTGTCAGTGTATATGCACCTACCTTGTTCTCCACACCTGAAGTCAAAGATGAGTTCTATGTTGATTTATCAGCGATCATTAGAAGTATCCACAGTCAAGAATAGCTTGTTCTACCTGGTGATTTCAATGCTAGAGTTGGCGCTTTCACGACGTGGCCTTCATGTCGCTTCACAACGCGTGTTTGGAAAAACGAAAAACTGACAATTAAACCAAGGCCATGGTTTACAATGCATGTGTTGAAAGCAGACTTCTTTATGGCAGCTAAACTAGGACAACTTATGCTAAACAACAGCACAGGCTTAACACCTTCCACCTACGGCGTCTGCTATCCATTCTTGGATTTACATGGAGGAACAGAGTGACAAATGCAGAGGTGCACCATCGAACTGGTTTTTCAAGAATGTACACTCTATTTAGGCATCAAAGACTACGATCGCTTGGTTATGTTGGTCGCATGGCAGATGGTCGCATGGAAGATGATCGCATGGAAGATGGTCGCATGGAAGATGGTCGCATTCCCAAATATATCCTCTATGGACAGTTGGCGAATGGCACGAGAACAGTCGGCCGACAATAATTGAGGTTCAAAGATGCGTGCCCACTTCAAGTCATATCATCCTATAGTCAGCTAACTAACTAGCTCTCTTTCACACACATACGCACACACGCACGTACACACACACACATGCACTCCACCTGTAAGGACAATGTTGCATTGCTCTGTACGTTCAGCTCTCTGTCTCTTTCAATGTCTCATCGCTCTCTCCTTCTCTCTCTCTATGTCTCTCTTCTGCTTCTGTTTCTACTAATGATTTCTTTGCTTAACAATGATTCACTGATTCTGTTTATGATTTATCTTCAAAAGTATTTCTTATGTAGCTTTACAAAAAAAAAACAACAATGTGTGGCCAAAGAAACTCTAAGCCTTTGTGATAGAAAAAGGTCACTGAAAAATCAAAAACATCCACCTGATGAGGTCGGCAGATATACAAAGGTCAAGCAAGTGATACAACAAAAGATGAGAGAGGCAAGAGAAGTGTGGATATGTGAGCATTGTACATTGAAGAGAGATTAAACAGAAATGACGCTAAAGGAGCATACAAGGTGGTCAAAGAACTGGTAACACCAAGACAAAGCAGGAACTTTATGATCCAGGATGTGAAAAGGAGGCGAGGGGACTGGTTTCGCACGAGTCGGTGTGAGACAGGGTTGTACGCTCTCCCCAACACTTATCAATATATTCTTTGAGGGAATTATGAGTGAGGCACTTGGAGATCACGTTGGTACTGTAAAGATAGGGGGGCCGAACGATTACCAACCTTTGTTTTGCAGATGAAATCTTTGGGTTGGCGGATTCAGAAGCAGAACTCCAGGAATGGGTCAGAAGGCTCGATGAAACAGCTCTTGACTATGGTATGGAGATAAATGCTGGAAAGACAAAATTAATGACCAACACGCTACGGGCTTCAACAGCAGGATAAAAGCTAACGGTCAGGAACTCGAAGTGGTTGACCGTTTTAAATATCTTGGGTCGATTGTCAGTGATGAAGGATCAAAATGTGAGGTGTTGGCCAGAATAGCACAGACAATAGCGGCGCTTGCACGGCTTAACAAAATCTGGCAAGATAAACGGTTAGCCATATGCACCCAAATCAGATTAATGCGTAGACTGGTCCTGTCAATATTCCTTTATGCTTGTGAGACATGGACAGTTATAGCTCACTTTCAGTGAAGTATACAGGCTTTGGAGATGAGATGTTTCCGAAGACTTCTAAACGTCACGTTGAAAGATCGAGTTACAAACGAGGAAATACGAGAAAAAAAATTACAATAAAAATATGGTCATTTGAATACCTCTTGACAACTGTGAAAAGAAGGAACCTCGCTTGGTACGGTCACATATTGAGATCAAACGGTCTTGGTACGGTCACATATCGAGATCAAACGGTCTTGGTACGGTCACATATCGAGATCAAACGGTCTTGGTACGGTCACATATCGAGATCAAACGGTCTTGGTACGGTCACATATCGAGATCAAACGGTCTTGGTACGGTCACATATCGAGATCAAACGGTCTTGGTACGGTCACATATCGAGATCAAACGGTCTTGGTACGGTCACATATCGAGATCAAACGGTCTTGGTACGGTCACATATCGAGATCAAACGGTCTTGGTACGGTCACATATCGAGATCAAACGGTCTTGGTACGGTCACATATCGAGATCAAACGGTCTTGGTACGGTCACATATCGAGATCAAACGGTCTTGGTACGGTCACATATCGAGATCAAACGGTCTTGGTACGGTCACATATCGAGATCAAACGGTCTTGGTACGGTCACATATCGAGATCAAACGGTCTTGGTACGGTCACATATCGAGATCAAACGGTCTTGGTACGGTCACATATCGAGATCAAACGGTCTTGGTACGGTCACATATCGAGATCAAACGGTCTTGGTACGGTCACATATCGAGATCAAACGGTCTTAGTACGGTCACATATCGAGATCAAACGGTCTTGGTACGGTCACATATCGAGATCAAACGGTCTTGGAACGGTCACATATCGAGATCAAACGGTCTTTCAAATACGATCCTGAACGGAACAGTGCAAAGCAAACGACGAAGAGGCAGGCTCAAAAATAGGTGAGATGACAACATAAACAAATAGACCAATCTTCGGCCAGAGGAGGCACAGGTATCGACTGCTGACAGCAAGGGATGGCGTGGGGTTGTGATGATGTCTTCATGTGTGGTCCAACGACCTCACCGGTTACGGGATGACCTGACCTGAACTCTTCGACATCGTCTCATCAGTTGTGACAATCCCAGTATTCATAATTCCGTTAGCTATTATCAAGTCCACGATCAGATCAAGCTGGGATAGAGCACAGGCTGTCCATATTGAACATGACGATGATCAACAACTGTACAGACGAGATCACGTGATCATCTTCCGACTACACACAGGACAGATTGAAATATCTTCTTTAAAATATAAATTCAATATTGACACTACGGACCTCTGCACATATAGGACAGTGTCCATGACAGTAGAACATACATTGAAGTCACGCCTCCGTACACTACTGAATGAAGTAGCACATGGCATCAACCAATTGTCCGTCCATGAAAAAGTGCACGGTACATAGTCTCGAGCTGACTGCTGCGTTTGTTAGAGTCATTGAAGTCGTAGTCTGAAAATGAACGAAGAAGAATATAATTTCATTATGCAGTTTCTTACCTTGCAGCGCCGCCATTTATATTGCATTGACCTTAAAGCTACAGGTAAACAAATGTCCTATACTCTGGGATTGGCCTTAAAGCTACAGGCAAACATATGGGCAATGCTCTGGGATTGGCCTTAAAGCTACAGGCAAACATATGTGCAATGCTCTGGGATTGACCTTAAAGCTATATGTAAACATATGTGCAATGCTCTGGGATTGGCCTTAAAGCTACAGGTAAACATATGTGCAATGCTCTGGGATTTGCCTTAAAGCTATAGGTAAACATATGTGCAATGCTCTGGGATTGGCCTTAAAGCTACAGGTAAACATGTGTGCAATGCTCTGGGATTGGCCTTAAAGCTATAGGTAAACATGTGTGCAATGCTCTGGGATTTGCCTTAAAGCTATAGGTAAACATGTGTGCAATGCTCTGGGATTGGCCTTAAAGCTATAGGTAAACATGTGTGCAATTCTCTGGGATTTGCCTTAAAGCTATAGGTAAACATATGTGCAATGCTCTGGGATTGGCCTTAAAGCTACAGGTAAACATGTGTCCAATACTCTGGGATTGGCCTTAAAGCTATAGGTAAACATGTGTGCAATGCTCTGGGATTTGCCGTAGTTTGTAGATGCGTTATTTGTTTTAACAAAAATAAACATTATGATGTTCCGTGTTCCGGTATCTGATTCTAAGCTGTGACTTAGTTGTGATACCATTGGAACACAAGAGTTGTAAGATGCCCTAAAGTTCAGTTCATCACGTGACCTCTTTAGATCATCGAGTCCCTCCTTCTGACACCTCCATAATCCCGCCCCACCTCTCTTTGTCTGCAGTTGTTGTTTTTTTTGGTGCATCCTCTGGTCGGAAGTTAGTCCATTCATGTATGTTCTCGTCCCATAGTTTTCTCTGACCCCCTGGCTCTCGCCAACCCTGTACTGTGCCTCCTAGTATCGTATTTGCAAGGTCCTTAGACCTCGAGACGTGGTCATACTACGCCAGTTTTCACATTTTGTGTTCTCTTCTTGATCTTCATTAATAAAACTCAACCTGTCCTGGTTTCCTATTCCCTTGCGATTCGTCAGATGCACGTTGACCCTCTATCTGCATGATCTTTCTTCTGTTTCTTTAATATGAATATTTAATACAAAGAAGGCAATATATTACACGATTGGTACCCGTAATGAAAAGATTACGCTCGACTGTTACATTATAATCATATTGAAAACGTTGACTAAAGAGGGTTGTGTTTGTGGCATACAAACTCATCATAAAACATGACAATGTCGTTATAGTCTGCCCAGCCCCTCATAAATTCGGATACAGGCTGCCTGCAAGGGGATCAAAAGCCCTTAGAACATATACTTCACATTGAAACGAAAAGGTGACAGATTGGATATACTTGGAAACATGCTTCATATAAAAAGGGGCTAGGTGCTCGGTGTTCTATGCTTCACATTGGAGGAAACAAGTGAATGAATGGTGAAGATTATATGGTTTATTCTTCTTCTTCTTCTTCTTCTTCGTATGCTGTCAGACGTCAACTTGAATTTGTTCGAAGAAAGCAGCTGTCATCCTGAGGCTGTCGACACTGCCATAGAGCTTGTCTAGTGTTGTCACTGATGATGGCCACATGTGCTTTCTCTGGTCCTCGTATGTCGGGCAGTTTTGCAGCAGATGTTCAGCGGTCATTTTTCCTGTGCCACAGGTGCATTCGTCCGTGCCACCTATCTTCAGTTTATTAAATAGATGGTACCTCAGTCTGTTATGGCCTGTGCGGAGTCTGATGACCACGACCTGCTCTCTTCTGTTCAGCTGGTGTAGGCATCATTTTTTTGTGTAGCCAGTATGTTCTGTTTCCCATTTGGCCATGTATCTGGTCCTAATAAGCCTTTTGGACTCTTCGTAGGTCACACTAGAATCTGGTCGTGGTTGTCTTGCCTCTGCCTAGCTCTGAAAATGCTTGAGAATTTTCCAGTTGCCACTGACAGCTTTATATTTCTACCATTTGGTAGACTCGGCAATACCCCTCCCTCTCCGTTCTGTGTTGTGTTTGTTATAGAACCGTCGGTGTATGCATGGGTCCAGTCCATGCTTGGGTAGTTTTCTGCTATGTACCTCAGGGTTATGAGTCTCCTTTCTTGTTCAGTCTGGCTGTTATTGTTTCCAATACCTGGTATATTTTCTAGCACCTTTGGAATGATATGCTCCTTCCATGTGGGTTTGCGATCAGTAGGGATGGGCTTTAGTGTTGTTATGATGTTCATAGCGTCTTCGCTCATCTTTGCTTTGGCTATTTCTGCAAAGTTTCTCCGTTTTAGTTTCCCTTTTCCAAATCTATTTAGTCTCTGTTGTATTGGATGGTCTGTCAGTCTTCTTAGTTTCTCTTCTTGCTGCTGGGCTCTGCAGTCTCATCTGTTGGTCATGGAATGCAGATTTGTAATCTTTCCAAGTTCTACAATTGGTGTTGACTTCATGCCTTCTGTTATAACTCTCATGGCTTGGTTTTGAAGTTTGCTAATTTTATCAAAGTTCGCCTTTGTTGCTGTTGTCCATGCCGCAATGCCATACTCGAGAACTGGTCTCACTCTTCCGGTGTACAGTTTCTTTAGTATACTTTCGTCTGCTCCCCAGCTTGTGCCAGCAAGTTTCCTCATGATTGCCATTCTTTGTCTGGCTCTCATTCGGTTTCTCTCGATCTGACTTTTCCATGTCATGCGCCGATCAAATGTGACGCCCAAGTAGTTCGGGTTGTCGTTACGCCGCAGATATTTGCCGTTATGACTTATTTTGGTGTTCTGTTGTTTATTTGAAAGCTGTAATATCGTACATGTTGTTTTTTCTTCATTTATTTTGACCAGCCATGATGTAGCCCACTCCTCCAGCGATGTTAGGGCCTGCTGCATCCGATTGTTTGCTACGGTGAGATTTTTTTAGAGGTCCACATAGCCAGATCGTCTGCAAACATGGAGCTGTGGACTCTTCTTGGTATATTCTCTATGATGTTGTTTATATACACCAAAAAAGTGTGGGTGACAGTACTCCCTCTGGGGGTACTCCTTGCTCCAGTGCCACCTTTTTTGCTCATCTGCCCTTGTACTTTGACTCTGGCTGTTCTGTTTTCGAGGTAGTGGCTGTACATTTTACCAGATACTTCACTTCTTCGTAGCTTGACTCTAGGTCCCTCTTTCCACACCTTTTCGAATGTCTTCTCTAGATCCACCCAAACCGCTACTGTATGCTTTTTCTCCTGGTAAACATCCTCCATTTCCTATGCTATGAGAGTGATCTGGCACTCAGTGGATCTGTGCTGTCTAAAGCCTGCTTGTTGTGGTTTTAATATGTGTTTTGCTTCCAGGAACCACATCAGTCTGGTGTTTATCATACACTCCATCAGCTTACCTACACAGCTCAGTAGACTGATAGGCCTGTATCCATTTGGATCTGTTCTATATTTTTCTTTCTTTGGTACGGGTATAAGTACAGCATCTTTCCATGCCTGCGGTACAATTCCCCTTTTCCAGCTTTGGTTCAGAACTGACAGTAACTTCCTCTTTGCTGTTTGGCCCAACCCCATTATCATTTCATTTGTTATCCCATTTTTTCCGGGCGATTTCTTTTTCTTTAAACGTAGACCAAGTTCTAGTTATGAGTCCTTTATAATGAGATGGTACTTATCACATTACGACATTGCACGAGAAGTGGAGAGCTATGTGTGACAGAGATAAGAATATGAGCACTGCCACACTGGGAGTATGTCATAAGAATCGACCATCAATGCAGATTTACCTATATATAAAAATCTCCATTTCATAGTATGTGGCATTCTGCGATTCAAACAAATCAGAACGTGCTCAGTGTAAAGTAGCTTATGAAGGTCTGAAAGAATGCTCTAGAACAGTGTTTCCCAACAGCAGGTATGCGGGTCGATGCCGGTACGTGATAAAGTCTCATTGCTGTTTAACCCCTTAATTGTATAAATCTTCTCATGTCATTCTGCTGTCCAAAAATACAATGCATCATAGCCAAATTTTTTTTAATCACCGGGAAACGAATATCCGTCTCTCAATTTCATAGTTATGAAATTGTTGGTCGTATTTTCGATTACCTATTTGTGTGATAAAATATGTGTTTAGCTTTGTCAGTGATCACAACCAAACAGAGAAACCAAATGTATGTCAATGCAGCGCTTCGTCTCTTATAAAAAACTCTGAAGCAAAATATTCAAACAAAGAAACACCAATTCATTTCGCACTAACTTTCTTGAATGAAATATCGTTTTCTTAAAAGTTCCAGACGTTCCATTTCTAACATTTTTATTTGTATATGATCCGACCTCGAAAAATACCAAGAGATACCCACGATGAAGTCGGCCTCTTGCATGTGGAACCAATCTCCTGCATTTGCTCTCGCTGCAGACTGGTCATATTGCGTTTTGACGAAATTAACAGACACATTGATATTTTGGACGTCAATTTAGGCACAAAATACGTTCGTCCCGATTATCTGCCTCAGGTTTGTATTGTTGATTCGGTCACGGATTGTCTGTCCGGCTGCACTTCTCACACAGCGCACCTTACAGCACCGGATCTTCCTCTCGTGTATTTCTAGTACTAACATTTAACAGCATAGATTTATCGAATGTAAGAAAGATACATTTTTGAGATGCGCTGTTTCTTCAGATGTGAATGAGTGCTTGAATAAAAAAGGTGGATGTGAAGACTATTGTATCAACACTGTCGGCTCTTTCAAGTGCGCGTGTACACATGTTGGGAAAGTACTATCTGAGGATGGATTTAGCTGTTCAGGTAATTATTTGTAAACAATGTTGTTTGCTCCATTTCCGAGTTACATGTTTTTGTGGGTCAGCAAGAGTAGTTACTTTATTATTGACGTTTGTTGGTCATGGATGAAAGAGTGAGTGGGAACACACGATATCACAGACCTCACAACACATCAGAAAAGAACAATGTAGATACACCAGTGTTGACAAACACAACAAAATATAAGCAATAGACATGAACCGACAGGTGTATGGATTCCGCTTAATTACATTTCGTTGCCTTCGGATGCAAGGGCGGCCACTACAGCTGGTCCTTGGAGTAAATATTCATCCAAACAAGATTTTAAAGGGGGAGTCTATGGCAGTTTGTTGTGTAAGATGAGGTTTTTTAACCTCATACGCACCCACAAGCCACCCACAAAAATCTCAGAGAAGTGAATCATAGTCAGGCAAAGCCTTCCTCGGAAAGATATAAGAAATACACAAACAAGCAAGGCACTAGATTGTACAACACCAATGATGGAGGCTTGATGCGAGAATATATTGCCTTCCACGCTGATAGATTGTGGAAAGGGACGATGTACAATGTCACCTAGTTCTCTAGACTGGATAACTGCATGTGTATGTATGTGTGTGTGTGTATGTGTGAGTGTGTGTTCGAGTGTGTGTATGTGCGTATACGTGTGTATATGAGTGTGTATGTGTGTGTGTAAGTGTGTCTAGGTGGGTGTGAATGTATGTGTATGTATGTATACGTGTGCCGTGAATGAGTGTGTGTGTATGTGTGTCAGAGATAAGATAGTAAGTGCATATGTATATATATATGATATGGGTGTGTTTATATATATGTGAATGTGTGCATATATATATATATATACACACACACACACTTATATATATATATATATATATATATATATATATATATATATTTGCGTGGCGTGGTAAATTGAAACCGGACTAAATTGCAACAAGTGAACATACGTATGATGCGCATGATGACGTCACTTCAGGTGTAAACAGCACATTCCAACCGTCAAGTTTGCAAAATGTTAGTATCCTCCTGGCATAGTTTACTCAGCAGAGGTTGAAAACATGGCGGGTGTGAAACGTAATTCGTCCAGAGTTGATCAACGATCGGTGATTCGGTTTCTAACAGCTGAAGGATGTCAACCAGTTGACATTCATCGAATAATCCTGGCAGGGTATGGTGACAAAAGTGTGTCGATGACAGCAGTGAAGAACTGGACAACGATGTTTAAAGAAGGACGTGAGATAGCGAAAGATCTTCCAGACCAGGTCAGGCGCATATTGTTGTATCAGAAGATGCCATCGCTAAATTGGTGCAGCAATTCCTGTGGACCGTTGCCAGAGCTTACGTTCGCCAGCAGACAGTTCAAATGGTAGTTAGCAAGAAACTGAAGTATTGGAAGATGTGTTCACAATGGGTACCTTGGCTGTTGACCAACCACTATAAGGAAGAACGTATGGGATGGAGTTTGAACCACTAGCTGTGATACGAAGAAGAAGGTGATTCGTTTCTTTTGCACATAGTGGCAGGTGATGAATCGTGATGCCACTACTTTGAGCCAAGCAGCAAAACTGCTAGCATGCAATAGAAACATCCCGGATCACCGAAACCAACAAAAATCAAGTCTCTCATTTCTCCTGGTAAGGTTATGCTGACAGCGTATTTGACCAAGAGGGACTTTTGTTGGTAGACTTTAAAGTGCCTGGCGTGAACATCAATGCTATCCGCTACAATGACGCACTAGACAAGCTGCATACACCAATCAATAATAAACGACCGGGCATGCTTACGGGTGGTGTGATTCTGTTTCATGCCAATGTGAATCACATGTCGCGAGCATTGTTCAGAAAGCTTTAGCACAGAAAAGGTAGGAAATACTGCCACACCCAACCTATAGACCCGATATGTTCCCTTGTGACTTCCATTTGTTCGAACTCTTAAAAAAATGTCTGATGGGAAAAAGATTCCGATGCAGACGTCATGGCCTCGATGACCAAATGATTCAAAGAGCAACTGAAGAAATTTTTTTCCGTCTACCCAAGCAGTGGGATGCTTGGATGAATACCTATCACGATTTTTTTCTAACTAGCCCTGTGGCATGTTCGCTTCATAAAAATTGCTTTATTTAATTCTGCCACACCAGATGTTGTAACTTTAATATGTTTGTAATAAAGTTACTGGGTCCAGTTCAGATTAACACGCTTCGAATAAACACACACACAAATATATATATATAAATACACACACACACATATATATATATATATATATATATATATATATTAATGTGTATGTATGTATGTAAGTGTGTGTGTGTGTGTGTTGTGTGTGTTGCGTGTGTTGTGTATGTTGTGTCTGGTGTGTGTGTGTTGTGTGTGTGTTGGGTGTGTGTTGTGTGTGTTGTGTATGTGTGTGTGTGTGTGTGCGTGTGTGTGTGTGCGTGTGTGCGTGCGTGTGTGCGTGTGTGTGTGTGCGTGTGTGTGTGTGTGTTTGTGTGTGTGTGTGTGTGTGTGTGCGTGCGTGCGCGCGCGAAGGTGCGTGCGTGCGTCTGTGTGTGTGTGTGTATGTGTGTGTGTGTGTGTGTGTCAGGGATACGATAGCACCACTGCCACGCTGAGAGATTGTCGTAAGAGACAATTTACACTGTGATCAAGCTTTGGAGGCTCGCACGTAAGACAGAGACAAGAATATAAATAAAGGTACTGGCTCTGACTGCACAAGGAAATAAATAAAACGTCACCTACATTACGGCCACAAAGCCTTCGTCAGAAACAAAACAAACGAAAACAACTAATAAATCTCAACAGGAAAGAATATATGATTTCTAAAGCTTTCCATGACGAAGGTCCTGTGGCAGTAATGGAGATGTTGTTTTGTTTTTGTTCTGGTGAGGTCACTGCGCCATTATCTATATGTGTACCTATACACTATGCAAAAGAGTAGCCTTACTAAGTGTAGACATTCGACCTCAATCAATCAATCAATTATTGTGCACGATCTTGAATTGAGCCAGACAGGCTCTCACGCTGTCTCTCAATAGAAGAGAAAGGTGGGGAGACCACAAATACACGGAGAAGAGAAGAGACAGGTAGGTAGACTACAAGTACACGGAGAAGAGACAGGTAGGTAGACCACAAATACACGGAGAAGAGAAATGTAGGTAGACCACAAATACACGGAGAATAGAAAGGTAGGTAGACCACAAATACACGGAGAAGAGACAGGTAGGTAGACCACAAATATACGGAGAAGAAACAGGTGGGGAGACCACAAATACACGGAGAAGAGACAGGTGGGGAGACCACAAATACACGGAGAAGAGACAGGTGGGGAGACCACAAATACACGGAGAAGAGATAGGTAGGTAGACTACAAATACACGGAGAAGAGACAGGTAGGTAGACTACAAATACACGGAGAAGAGACAGGTAGGTAGACCACAAATACACGGAGAAGAGACAGGTAGGTAGACCACAAATACACGGAGAAGAGACAGGTAGGTAGACCACAAATACACAGAGAAGAGACAGGTAGGTAGACCACAAATACACGGAGAAGAAAAAGTCAGGGGGAACTACGGTTAAATGGTTACCCCGAAGAGAGACAGAAAGAGAAGCACAGGGGCGTGTATGCTAACGAGATGTGGGCATGGTCTATGCACCGAGAAGAGCAATTGACCTTAATATATTGATCGATTGATTGTTGCTGTATTGCTCCCAGATATAGTCAAAATAGTATCTGCCTGTAATGGAAAATACTGTGTCATCATTATAACGAATGTATAACTTTATTAAGGAACACAGGACGATTTGTTTTCCCCAGATTGTACAAGTCGCCAGTACTTCAACCAGTCTACGTCGTCTTGTGTACACTGCTCAAACAACTCCCACGCACGTGATGGACTGGCACTTTCTGTCAAGGACTGTAGATGTGACAAGGGTTTTCATGGGAACCCCGGCCTTGGTGTCCTCTGTCAAGGTCAGAATTTCGCTGAAAGTTGATTTATATTTTCAAAAACCCGCGTAGATCTTGACAGCAAAGAATAGCACCACTATCACCTGTCATGAATACCAAATAAAACAAAACAACGACGGACTGTTTGTCATACAGCCAAGAACCTCATAATGCAAAAACTAATTGCTGCAAAAAACACCACACAAAACTGATTTCGCACAGGGCAAGCAAAAAAACTGTTTCGTGATGCAATATTTTATAAGAAGCAGGCTGGCAGCATTGAGAAGAATGCCAACTAATTTGTCTTCCACGCTTTCCTTTGTACGATAATGTTGGAGATCAATGTGTGCCTCACGGTTATTTTCTATTGCGCGAGAATTACATTGTTCTGAAAAGTAACTAGGCTGGTCGCATTCCTTAATTCATTTTTTTCCTTATGGTAAGGGGCTATAGTCACCTGGTGGTCTACGGCTCGGTTCTGGGGTATTTATTACATTAAAGGTTAAATGCGATGGTTCGACTTCATCGCCGCGGGTTTTCCCATATGGCTTAGTATCTCTCTCAGCAGAATGGTCTCCCCGCCTGGAGAAAGCATCGCAGAAAGCACGAACTCTGTAGCTCCAGCGATGAACCCAGGGATCCCTCCTGCGATGAACCCAGGGATCTCTGCAGCTCCAGCGATGAACCCAGGGATCTCTGTAGCTCCAGCGATGAACCCAGGGATCCATCCTGCCATAAACCCAGGGATCTCTGAAGCTCCAGCGATGAACCCATGGATCTCTGTAGCTCCAGCATTGAACCCAGGTAACTCTGTAGCTCCAGCAATAAACCCAGATATTTCTCCTGCCATGAACCCAGGGATCCCTCCTGCCATGAGCCCAGGGATCTATGTAGCTCCAGCGATGAACCCAGGGATCTCTGTACCTTCCAGCAATAAACCCAGAGATTTCTCCTGCCATGAACCCAGGGATCCCTCCTGCCATGAGCCCAGGGATCTATGTAGCTCCAGCGATGAACCCAGGGATCTCTGTAGCTCCAGCGATGATCCCAGGGATCTCTATAGCTCCAGCTATGAACCCAGGGATCTCTATAGCTCCAGCAATAAACCCAGAGATTTATCCTGCCATGAACCCAGGGATCCCTCCTGCCATGAGCCCAGGGATCTATGTAGCTCCAGCGATGAACCTAGGGATCTCTTTAGCTCCAGCGATGATCCCAGGGATCTCTATAGCTCCAGCTATGAACCCAGGGATCTCTGTAGCTCCAACGATGATCCCAGGAATCTCTATAGCTCCAGCGATGAATCCATGGATCTCCATAGCTCCAGCGAAGAACCCAGGGATCTCTGTAGGTCCAGCGATGAACCCAGGGATCTCCGGAAAAATTGCCATCATGAAACCCATCCATCACAGCTCGAATTCGAATCCCGACCATCTGAACACGAGGTAAACGGCTTAACCATTTCGCCACTGAGACCACAATTTATCAATTCATTGTTATGTTTTTTGTGTTGTGAGCATTGTCACAATAAGTACATTTTGTTTACCCCCTGTAATCGTTGTCACAACACCTTTTTGTTTACCCCCTGTAATCGTTGTCACAACACCTTTTTGTTTACCCCCTGTAATCGTTGTCACAACACCTTTTTGTTTACCCCCTGTAATCGTTGTCACAACACCTTTTTGTTTACCCCCTGTAATCGTTGTCACAACACCTTTTTGTTTACCCCTTGCTATCACTGTCACAACAAATTAGAGTAACGAGGAGAGACTTGTACGCCTGGTCTGTAGTGCCTAGAACAGAGAAAAATTCCAGGTGACTAAAAACAGGTTTAATACTTTAAAAAAGGTTTATAAACTAATCAATGGAAATGATAAATTATACTATACCATTTTTTTTCAAAAGTTCAACCGTCTACAAGAACTAAAGGACATAGCTTCACATTATTTAAAGGCTGGTCCAGATCAGATATTAGGAAATATTTTGTTAGTCAAAGAGTGGTGAATGCTTGAAATGCATTGCCCCATGATGTGGTGGAGGTAGGGTAAATTAACGCATTGTGAAATAGATTGGATGACCACAGTCATTTTTAGTGTCGATGGAGTGGAATAAACTGGTTGTATACAGAATCTGTAGAGCCTTCTAAACCAGTTAACACGTGCATTTTTTTTACCTTTTCAATAATTGTCATAACATCTATATTTCGTTTAATATTTGTAATCAATGCCCCAATAAGTATATTTTATTAACCATTTGCAATCATTCTCCCAAAAAGGATATTTTTAACCCTGTGCACTCAATCTCATCACGTATATTTTATTAACCCTTTGCGCTCATTGTCACAACAAGTATACGTTATTAACACTTTGCGCTCATTGTCACAACAAGTATACGTTATTAACCCTTTGCGCTCATTGTCACAACAAGTATACGTTATTAACCCTTTGCGCCCATTGTCACACACAAGTATACGTTATTAACACTTTGTGCTCATTGTCACAACAAGTATACGTTATTTACCCTTTGCGCTCATTGTCACAACAAGTATATTCTATTAACCATTTGCGCTCATTTTTACAAGTATATTTTATTAACCCTTTGCGCTCATTGTCGATCTTAATGAGAACTACCGCTATTTGAATCCTAACGCTAACGCCTCTCCTATCATGTTTTAGACAACATGTTGCCTAAACTCGACGTCACCGCGCTTTAGGTAGATCCATGCGTGCTTTGGCCATGCGTTCAAACTTCTACAGTATATCGATTGTTGCTTGATCATTCTCAGTGTCATAATCGAACGGGTGGTTATTTATTGATATCACAGGGGTGCTCACAGGCTTTAATTGATTTATTGATCCAAGAGTACTTTCAAATCCAAGACGTCAGCTCTCTAATTGCTAGGAACCTCGCCATGACTTGTATAAGCTCCTATTGGCTTGATATATCTGTGTCTTCTTTCCACTCTTCCATTAACCAGCCATTCTGCACTTTCGAAATCTGGGTGTATAAATCCGGAGCAATGACGCCCCTAGTTAATGAGGTTGCACATACCCACTTTCAAGTTGAAGCCACTGCGTCAATCTTCATTCACCTTGTTTATATATGTGTTCTTCATGACCATCATACGAATGCATTATATGTATGTGAGATGTAAGCCGTGTACGTTACATAATAAGACTAACAATTGAATTGCCTGGGTTATTTTAGTTTATTTAACAGAAGTCAAGATTATGAGTTATACATGTTTAATCTTTCTAAAGACATCAACGAATGCCATACTGGCAAGATGCGGTGCTCTCATCAGTGTGTGAATACAGTAGGAAGTGCATATTGCGCATGTCCAGAAGGATTTAGCGTTGAAACGAATGGAGTCATGTGTCAAGGTAATGTAAACAACGAAATGAATGCTATCAGAATTTACAGAAATACAGAAATATATTTTGTTATGACATGAACGACATGTGTTTCAATGTCAAATCATTAGGAGAACTGTGTGAATATGTGTTTGGTGACACCATAGCTGCGAAAATATGTTCCACGAGTAAAGGGTGGCAAAGAGTTGTTTCAAAACTTCAGGTAAATTTAAAGGTAATAAGAAGAGTGCCCAAAACCAAAAATGTCGAGTGTGTCTGTAGTCCGTCTTTTAATTCACGAACAAAGTCCGAAGCAATGTTCTACTAAACTGTATGTCAGATTCAAATGATTTTTCCCATGCAGCCTTAGAATATCCATGACGATAAAACATTGATATTATTGTGTCCATAGATGATAAGAATGTTGCACGTCGGCGAATTCTTTTGATCGTTTAGGGCCATTGCAAAGAAATGGCATTATATTTTAAGATTTTACAGTATGCAGCTTAATTTCTCGTCGTACTTTGTTCAAAGGCGTATCTACTTAATGTCTTGCCCTTTATGTACAATCGTAAACATGGCACCAATATGCAACAGTTAGTACAGCCCTTCGGTCAGCACTAGAACCCAAGATTGTATCAAATGCGTAGCTAATATTATGTTGCTTAATGCATTAGAATTTTGAAATGTATTTCTAGTCATTGTATGTACACTTAATTATTTTGATAAGCATTCGCTAATTCAAACAAGTCTGCTAATCAGTAAATCCACAAAAGATGATGTTAATCTTTCCGAATCTGTCGATTCAAAGAGGTTGATAATTGTTACTGGCTGGACAAATTGTAATCCATCTCGTTGCCAGTTGCTTCTTCACAGAACACATGTTCAACTCGTTATTTTCTGTGGTAACAGCGTGCTTCGGTTCGAATTCGAACGGAGACTAAAATAAATCTGGGTCGTGATTTTAATCGGGAACAGCTTCTCCAGTCAACCCAGCTGTAAATGCGTACCTGACGCATGAGTTAGGGAAAGTAAAAACAGCAAGGAAGGGCACTAGCCACCCCACCTCTCACTGGCTGCAGCTTAGTACAATGGAGTCTTCAAAAACTCCATTTCCAACCAACGGCTAATTCTGCTGAATTTCCACTTTACTTTTTTTTACAGGATGGTTCTTAAATTTAATACAAGGTGGTTAACACATTTAAGCCAAACAGCCAGATGATATGCATATTAAAAGAAACAGCCAGATGATATAAATATTAAAAGAAACAGTCAGATGATATTAATATTAAAAGAAACAGCCAGATAATATGAATATTAAAAGAAACAGCCATATGATATAAATATTAAAAGAAACAGTCAGATGATATAAATATTGAAAGAGACATACAGATGATATAAATATTAAAAGAAACAATGAAATGATATAAATATTAAAAGAAATATCGCAATGATATAAATATTCATAGAAACAGCTAAATGATATAAATATTAAAAGAAACTTCGAAATGATATCAATATTAAAAGAAACAGCTAAATAATATGAATATTAAAAGAAACAGCCATATGATATAAATATTAAAAGAAACAGTCAGATGAAATAAATATTGAAAGAAACATACAGATGATATACATATTAAAAGAAACATCGAAGTGATATAAATATTAAAAGAAACAGCTAAATGATATACATATTAAAAGAAACAGCTAAATGATATAAATATTAAAAGAAACATCGAAATGATATAAATATTAAAAGAAACAGCTAAATGATATAAATATTAAAAGAAACATCGAAATGATATAAATATTAAAAGAAACATCCAGATGATATAAATATTAATAGAAACAGCTGAATGATATAAATATTAAAAGAAACTTCGAAATGATATCAATATTAAAAGAAACAGCTAAATAATATGAATATTAAAAGAAAAAGCCATATGATATAAATATTAAAAGAAACAGTCAGATGATATAAATATTGAAAGAAACATACAGATGATATACATATTAAAAGAATCATCGAAATGATATAAATATTAAAAGAGACAGCCAGATGTTATAAATATTAAAAGAAACAGACATATGATATCAATATTAAAAGAAACAGCCAGATGATATAAATATTAAAAGAAACATGCCGGTGGTCCAAACCGATAAGACATGACTAACGCAGTTTCGAATGGTCAGACACAGCAAGACGACATATTAGATGACACATGGGCAGGAAGACGACATGTTAGATGACACATGGGCAGGAAGACAACATGTTAGATGACACATGGGCAGGCAGAAGACATGTTAGATGACACATGGGCAGGCAGACGACATCTTAGATGACACATGAGCAGCATTGGGACATGTTAGATAGCACATAGGCACTAAAGTGACGAGTTAGATAACCCATGGGCACCTTGGCGACAAGTTATATAGCACATGGACACCAAGACTACATATTAGATAGCTCATGGACATTAAGACGACATGTTAAATAGCACTTGGGCACCAAGGCGACAAGTTAAATAGCACATGGACATAAAGACGATAAGTTAAATCGTAGATAGGCACCAAGGCAACATGTTAGATAGCACATGGGCATTAAGACAAGTTAAATAGCACATTAGCACCAAGGCAACAAGTTAAATAGTACATGGACATTAAGACGACAAGTCAGAAAGCACATGAGCATTAAGACGACAAGTTAGATCACCCAAAGACACATGGTAACCAACAACAAGATTGATAACTCGAGGGCATCATGGCGGCTACACAAATGTGTGTATTGAAATGTTCTGCGAATCATGGTTCTAGAAAATAAAATTAACTGTTGTCATATATGGAATGTAGTTGAAGTCGATGGTTGCTGTCGCTAAATGTTTCTACAGGATGATGCAGCCAGCCACCATGCCCACGATTTCTTAGCCGTGTATTTCTACATCTCTGCCAGGCTGCAGTGTTACTTTTCTGTGTTGTACTTTCATGCTCCAGTAGAACTTTGCGAATAGATAACCTGTTTTACAAGTACACCCTGAAATGTGAGGAGAACCACTGTAAGCCGCCACGAAAGAACATCGAATTGGTACCAAATGATCTACGAGTAGCTTTAGCAACAACAACAAAAAGAACAGCAAGTGTTTGGAAGAAAACAACATAAAAACAACATAAAAACAACATAAAAACAACATAAAAACAACATAAAAACAACATAAAAACTACATAAAAACAACATAAAAACAACATAAAAACAACATAAAAACAACATAAAAACAACATAAAAACAACATAAAAACAACATAAAAACAACAGAAAAACAACATAAAAACAACATATAAACAACATAAAAACAACATTAAAACAATATAAAAACAACATAAAAACAACATAAAAACAACATAAAAACAACATAAAAACTATGTGTGGTTTTCCTCACAAATAGATGAATGCTTACCAATAGAAGAGCTTTATTAGCTGAGCTGTTACTTTGCTCACTAACTGTTGCTAGTTTATACTGACTTTATTACTGTGATGCCATTTTGAGCAGATTGAAATGCGTTTAATTACGTTGTCTTACTTTAATAATTGTTTCTTTATTAAGTGTGTCCCTTTTACTCTACAGTTGGAGTATATGACCTCTACTAGAGTTGCCCTCCTTGCGGTAGCCTGCGCCAAAGCACTATATATGCAGTTGTGGTTTATATAGACATTTTTGGCCTTGCCTAGTGGTTAAGTGGCACGGCTCACAATCCGAAGGTTCTGGGTTCGATCCCCATCACAGCACCGGCCGTTACCCCTTAGAAAATGCAGAAGGAAGCAGACCCTTACATAAATGGATGCTGAAGTCGGATGCACTGGGCCGACAGGCGCAAAACAAAAACCACAGTGCAACGCCCACCGCCTTGTGGATTAGAGAAAAAGGCGAACACAAAAAAAAAATTACAAAAATATAGACATTTGCTTTACACTAGCTCCATGCACGACTCTCTTTAGTCTTTTTAGGTGCAGTAGTCCTATTCTTTCCTCTCCAATAATGAACATCGAGATCCACTAAGGGAACATTCGTTGGTGCATATATTTAAAAAAAGTCTTTGTTGTCTTTCCTAACTTAGACATGAACGAATGCAGAATGTCTATTCACAACTGCAGCCAGATCTGTGATAACACACCTGGTTCATACAGGTGTCGATGTTTTTCGGGCTACCGGATCCAAGAGGATGGTTGCACGTGCAAAGGTTAGCACATATTTTTGACTTTGAAACATTGTACGACTGAATGTTTGTCTTACCTTGATACATGTCTAGATGAAACATCTGACAAGTAATTAACTGTGCTTGAAAAATGTTTGGAAAAATATGCCTAAACATTATACAGAAAAATTAAAGTGGCAATAGTCTAAGAATATTTATATACTTTTTGGTAGTTCACTAGTCTAAGAATATTTATATACTTTTAGGAAGTGAACTACTCTGTAAGAATATAAATTCCTTATGTTCTACGCTCTGTAGATAACAATATGTGTTTTTTTTTTATAATTGCAACAATGTTTACACCAAATTTCTCATGAGGCTTCAAAGAGGAGGTATAGTTTAGCATTTGTTGAACTTATTATCTTTCGTTTTCTCCCTATTCGAGGTAAAAAAAAACTGTGTGCATCCATATGAACATAAGAGCTATGTTTACAGTGGCATATTCACTAGCAGTGTCCAAAACTGACGATAGCGGCGCTTGCATGGCTTAACAAAATCTGGCTAAATAAACAGTTAGCACTATGCACCAAAATCAGATTAATGCGTACATTTGGTCATGTCAATATTCCTCTATGCGTGTGAGACATATACAATTACAACTGACCTGCAGTAGAGGATACATGCATTGGAGATCAGATGTTTCTGAAGACTTCTAAACGTCACGTACAAAGATCGAGTTACAAATGAGTACATACGAAAGAGAATTATAACAGCAATAGGGCCTTTTGAAGGCCTCTTGACAACTGTCAAAAGAAGGAAACTCGCTTGGTACTGTCACATATCGAGATCAAATGGTCTTGCAAATACGATCCTGCAAGGACAGGGCAATACAGGCGACGAAGAGGCCGTCCCAAAAAGAGGTGGGAGGACAACATAAAAGAATGGACCAATCTCCGACTAGAAGAGGCATAGGCAGCGGCCTCAGACAGAGAAGAATGTAGTGGAGTTGTGAGGATGTCTTCATGTGTGCCCCAACGACCTCACTGGTTACAGGATGACTTGACCTGACCTAACTAAAACAGGACAGGTTGAAGGATAAGCGAGACACACGAGATCTTGTGTTGGACAAGGAACAATCATTGAGCTAAACAGAACTAGACACAAACTTAGAGCCCTGAGCCTAAACAAGCTGTAGTCTTTGTGCAGGCCAAACGAGATAGAAGTAACAATCTTAAAGACTAACAAAAGACATACATAGCTTCCCTAAAGATTGATAGGAGACATTCACTGGGCCAGACAAAGAGATATAAATAGTTTCCCTAAAGATTGATAGGAGACATTCATTGGTCCAGACAAAGAGATATAAATAGCTTCCCTAAAGATTGATAAAAGACATTCACTGGTCCAGACAAAGAGATATAAATAGTTCCCTAAAGATTGATAGGAGACATTCACTGGTCCAGACAAAGAGATATAAATAGTTCCCAAAAGATTGATAAAAGACATTCACTGGGCCAGACAAAGAGATATAAATAGTTCCCTAGAGATTGATAGAATACATTCACTGGGCCAGACAAAGAGATACAAATTGCTTCCCTAAAGATTGATAAAAGACATTCACTGGTCCAGACAAAGAGATATAAATAGTTCCTTAAAGATTGATAGGAGACATTCACTGGGCCAAACAAAGAGACAGAAATAGCTTCCACAGAGATTGACAGAAGATAGTTACTGGGGCTGACAAAGCGACATAAATAGCTTCCTCAGAGATTGATAGGAGATAGCTACTGGGCCAGACAAAGAAACAGAAATAGCTCTATAGAAATTGATAGGAGACATTCACTGGGCCAGACAAAGAGACAGAAATAGCTTCCTTTAAGATTGACTTTAGACATTCGTTGGGCCTGACAAAATAAAACACATCCCTAAAGATTGACAGGAGACAGTCCTTGAGCCAGCCAGAAAAAACGAGCCAAACACCAATGTCCGTTCAACCAGAGGAAAGGGACACCTTACATATACGCCTATTGAATTTAAATACACTAGACTAGGCCACAAGGTCTAACTTCTTCTTCTTCTTCGTACGCTGTCAGATGTCAACTTGAATTTGTTCGAAGAAAGCAGCTGTTATCCTGAGGCTGTCGACACTGCCATAGAGCTTGTCTAGTGTTGCCACTGGTGATGGCGACATCTGCTTTCTCTGGTCCTCGTATGTCGTGCAATTTTGCAGCAGATGTTCAGCGGTCATTTTCCCTGTACCACAGGTGCATTCGTCAGTGCCACCTATCTTCAGTTTATTGAATAGATGGTACCTCAGTCTGTTGTGTCCTGTGCGGAGTCTGAAGATCATGTATCTGGCCCTAATAAACCTTTTGGACTCTTTGTAGCTCACACTAGAATCTGGTTGTGGAGGTCTTGCACCTTCTTTTGCCAGTCTGTCTGCCTCCTCGTTGCCTTGGATGTTACAGAGGGATGGAACCCACTGTACCACTACTCTTTTTGGTGCGGATTGCTGGCATAGGTGACAGAGTACTGCTCTTAAATCATTAAGTTCAGTATTTTTCTGGCTTTTTAGTGCTGTAACCAGGTCAGGGCATCTGTAAACAGGACTATCTGGCTTTCATTGCTTTCGCCTGTCAGCATTGCTTCTACTGCAGCCTTCAGTGCCTCTGCCTCCGCTCTGAAATTGCTTGAGAATTTTGCAGTTAACACTGACAGTGTTATTTTTCTACCATTTGTTAGGCTCAGGAAGACCTCTCCCCCTCCATTTTGTGTGTGTTTGTTACAGAACCGTCGGTGTATGCATGGGTCCAGTCCATGCTTGGGTAGTTTTCCGCTATGTACCTCAGGGTTATGTCTCTTCTTTATTTTTCAGTCTGGCTGTTCTTGTTTCCAATACCTGGTATATTTTCTAGCACCTCCGGAATGATATGCTCCTTCCATGTGGGTTTGCGTACAGTAAGGATGGGCTTTGGTGTTGTTATGGTGTCGTAGGGTCTTCGCTCATCTTTGCTTTGGCTATTTCTGCAAAGTTTTTCCGCTTTAGTTTCCCTTTTCCAAATCTATTTAATCTCTGATGCATTGGATGGTCTGTCAGTCTTCTTAGTTTCTCTGCTTACTGTTGGGCTCTGCAGTCTCTTCTGTCGGTCATGGATTGCAGATTTGTAATATTTTCAAGTTCTACAATTGGCGTTGACTTCATGCCTCCTGTTATAACTCTCATGGCTTAGTTTTGAAGTTTGCTAATTTTATCAAAGTTCGCCTTTGCTGCTGTTGCCCATGCCGCAATGCCATACTCGAGAACTGGTCTCACTCTTCCAGTGAACAGTTTCTTTAGTATTCTA
Organism: Ariolimax columbianus; assembly: GCA_036924085.1. Lineage (NCBI taxonomy): Eukaryota > Metazoa > Mollusca > Gastropoda > Stylommatophora > Arionidae > Ariolimax > Ariolimax columbianus. The sequence goes on along the minus strand of JAVGWX010000018.1, from coordinate 5,223,044 downwards.
CAAGGTCTAACGAAGAGATCACAATCATGAGCTTTGATTTTGACACAAGGCTAGTGAAAGAAGAGTTTGTCTTGTATTCGAAATTTTATAGAATAACCTGCCATGTTCATGTCGCTGATAGAACCAACGATGCCATATTTGCTGGTGGGTTGAGTCAGCTGACACTGATATGACCTTCGCTGACTAGGATGTCTTTTCCAGATGTGGACGAGTGTGACACGTACGTGTCCATGTGTTCAGGCGGGTGTGTCAACACGGAGGGTGGATACTCGTGTACATGTGAGAAGGGATACCAGCTAAGCAGTAATCTAACAGGCTGTGAAGGTAAATGTGGGTAGGATCGGGGTATGTGGAATCTGTGTGGTGGTAGGTGTGGTCTGTGTGGTGGTAGGTGAAGTCTGTGTGGTGGTAGGTGTGGTCTGTGTGGTGGTAGGTGGAATATGTGTGGTGGTAGGTGGAGTCTGTGTGGTGGTAGCTGGAATCTGTGTGGTGGTAGGTGAAGTCTGTGTGGTGGTAGGTGGAATCTGTGTGGTGGTAGGTGAAGTCTGTGTGGTAGTAGGTGGAGTTTGTGTGGTGGTAGGTGTGGTCTGTGTGGTGGTAGGTGAAGTCTGTGTGGTGGTAGGTGTGCTCTGTGTGGTGGTAGGTGGAGTCTGTGTGGTGGTAAGTGTGGTCTGTGTGATGGTAGGTGAAGTCTGTGTGGTGGTAGGTGTCGTCTGTGTGGTGGTAGGTGAAGTCTGTGTGGTGGTAGGTGTGGTCTGTGTGGTGGTAGGTGAAGTCTGTGCGGTGGTAGGTGGAGTCTGTGTGGTGGTAGGTGGAATCTGTGTGGTGGTAGGTGAAGTCTGTGTGGTGGTAGGTGTGGTCTGTGTGGTGGTTGGTAAAGTCTGTGTAGGGGTAGTGGAGTCTGTGTGGTGGTAGGTGGAATCTGTGTGGTGGTAGGTGTGGTACATGTGGTGGTAGGTGGAGTCTGGGTGGTGGTAGGTGAAGTCTGTGTGGTGGTAGGTGAAGTCATTGTTGTAGGTGGAGTCATTGTTGTTGTAAGTTCAATCATTGTTCTCCTGTCGTTGTATGTCTATCACACACACACCAGCGCAGAACGAGAGAACACATGTATCTCTGTGTGTGTATGTTCGTGCAAATTGTTTTATATATTTTTTTCAAACGTTATCATGCCCTCATTTTGGGCTGCCGTCCTCGTTCTTGCGATAAGCAGAAATCAATTATATTTTGATGATTCACTGAATGTTGACTTTTTAGCAGCTCCATTTGAGTACTTCTGACAAGTTGTCTTTTGTTTGTTATAGCTTCTGATCTTATAACGGCCATGTTCGTGTCATGTGTTATTCCTTTGCACGCATACTGACTCTGTTTTGTCGTCCATCAATGTTGCGTCCACGTCAATTATAACTTAACGAATGCAAATACTACATGGTGTGTTGCAGACGTGAACGAGTGTGTCTTGGAAGTCCCCCCATGTGAGCACACGTGTGTCAACACGCAGGGATCGTACACATGCCAGTGTGACGGGCCAGGGTTTAAGCTGTCACGTGACATGTCATCATGCATAGGTAATGTTTTGGTGTGCTTTAATAAACTAACATCACAGCACTAATGGTAGACTCACGTGTAATCAGTTTTTTCAACTAATGCCAAATGCTATTTATCTTCTACTTCTTCTTGTTAATTAGCTTTCCTCAGCGACTAGTGCTTGGAGATTCTAGTTTAAAATAGAAGAGGGACCTTTCTAGATTATTATTGCTGAGGGACCTTTTGAGATTAATATAGAAGATGGCCCTTTACATATTAATATAGCTGAGGGACCTTTATAGATTAGTATAGAAGATGAACCTTTGTAGATTAATATAGCATAGGGACTTGTCTAGATTAACATAACTGAGGGACCTTTCTATATTAATAAAGCTGAGGGACCTTTCTATATTAATATAGCTGAGGGACCTTTCTATATTAATATAGAAGAGAGACCTTTCTAGAATTTTAAAGCTGAGGGACATTTCTAGATTAATATTGCTTGGGGACTTTTCTAGATTAATATAGCTGAGGAACCTATTGCTTGTATTCCCACTCCTGTCAGAAACCAGAAATATATCTGGCTCCTTCCCGACCACCCTAGTGTGAGGCGTGATGCATTCGACGCTGTGCAATGTTGAGAATCGAGCTTAAACAATTCTGAGTAGCCCCTGGCTGGGTTTATCATCTCCACCAACACACGGGATCTCGAGTAGAGTCGTGTATCCGTTGTTCCTCCGTGTTTCAGTTATGAGGTCGGGGAAGAGCACGAGTTTCTCGCAGTGCAACGCCGAGAAGGGTACACTCTGCTCTGTGCAATGTCGCGTTGGATACACTCTGATATGTGCAATGTCGAGTTGGACACACTCTGCTATATGCAATGTTGAGACGGACATCCTCTGCTATGTGCAATGTTGAGTTGGACACGCTCTGCTATGTGCAATGTCGAGATGGACATACTCTTCTATGTGCAAAGTCTAGTTTGAAACTGATGGTGCCCCTCTGTATTTGCAATTAAGTTCTCTGAGGTCCCAGAATGAAAACATTGCGTACAAGTCTGGTTGTGAGGATCGGGTGTCCGATCACACCAGTCAATTGATGATGAGGTCACGGTTTTATGCCCCCATTAAGTCCTTATTTTTTTTTCTATGGAATGTATCAGTAAAAACCTAGGCCTTTACATTGCATGGCGAAACAGGTGCAAACGAACCTTATTCGTCAGCTATATAACCTTCCCGTTGGACATAAACAATTCGAATACATACCGTAATGATTTAGTCAAATGTCTTTTTTAAATACTGAAATAAACCCTTTGTCATTATAAGTAGGTGACCAAGCAGTCCATTGGACTGTCGTTGAGTAATGACTTCCACCATAAATCGTAGTGTATCCGCGTCGAAGCCAATTTTCATAGCTGATTTTGTGATTCATGTTTTACGAAATGCGCTTAAATCAAACCGGCATTTTGTGTTCTAGTCCTACCTGAATGGGTTATAGCGTGCTGGAACTACTATCATTAGTTAAGGGCACTTGTGTTCTATTACTGCTAGGTGGCACACTTTGCAATAGGCCAGTCACGTGACAAATTAATAAAAATGACGGATAATACTATTAGTGCTTGCATATGAAAACGTCTTATAATGAGGTTTCTTGTGAAAGAAGGCGGGAAACCTGCGGAAGTTTATGAAAGACAATCACAATATGGTGATGAGACACTCAGCCGCAGTAAGACATGTACATGGTTTAAACGTTTTATGGAAGGCAGTATATCCGTGACTGATGATCCCGGCTGTAGTGACTCTCAACCATCCCCAGTCATTCCTGTGAATATCCTGATTATGGAACGCCTTATCCTGAAAAATCGACGCATAACCTGTCGCAAAATTTAAAATGAAGAAAGTCTTTCTCTGGGTACGATGAACACTATTATTTAATAACGTTTGTATTTTGAGAAGGTCAGTGCACGTTGGGTGCGAAGACGGCTTTCCGCTTTTGACCGGCACAGAACAGTCAAGCTTGAAGTAACATTTTGACATTGAATGCATGACTTTTTGGATCGCTTTATTACATGTGACGAAAACTGGATGCATAATTATACTTCTGAATCGAAACGAGAATCCAAGCAGCGAAAGAATGTCGGACAATTGCCCCTGCCAGTAAAGTGATGGCGAGTGTTTTCTGGGACACATTTGACGCCAGTCATGTTGATTTTCTACCTCGTGGTGCCACTATCAACAGTGAACAGCACATACGCATTTTGAGTGATGAGCCTAACCGTCTGCTGAAAAAAAAGGCCTGATTTGGTCTCAAATGTCGTCTTGTTCCTACAAGAAAACGATCGACCTCATACGGCTCAACACTCTATCTGCCATTTGAAGCAACTCGGCTGGGAGATATTGCCACTTCCACCTTATAGCCCAGACATTGCTCCAAGAGATTTTTACCTGTTTGGATCCCTAAAAGAGTTCCCTGGAGGTCGACATTTGAGCACTGGTGACGAAGTGAGACAGGCTATCTTGGATTGGTTCAGACATACTGACAAATCTTTCTACTCTGAAGCTTTCCAAGCATTGCATGAGCACTGGGATAAGTGCATAAACGTTGCAGGAGATTATATAAAAAAATAAATGGCAGTTTGACTACTTGAGACATTTTTGGATGTTCTTCTCCAAAAATGTCCCGCTTTGACTTGAACGGCTGTCGTGTATATATATATATACACACGAGGCGTGTTCAATTGAAACTGGAACCAATGACTTTATCACAAACATATGAAAGTTACATCATCTGGTGTGATAGAATTAAATATAGCAATTTTAATGAAGCAAACATGCCACGGGGATAGTTAGAAAAAGTCGCCATAGGCATTCAAACACCCATCCCACTGCTTGAGTAGACGGCAGATGCCGTCCGAAAAAATTGACTTTCTTTACTCTTTGAACCCCTTGGTCACCGAGACCATGACGTTTGCTTCGGAGTCGAATCTTTGTCCCTTCTAAAAAATTTTTAAGAGTTCAGACAAATGGAAGTCAAAAGGGGACATATCAGGGCTGTAGAATGAGTGTAGCAGTACTTCCCACCTTTCCTGTGCTAACGCTTTCTGAACAATGTTCGCGACGTGTGGACGCGCAATGTAGTGCAAACGAATCACACCACACGAAAGCCTGCCGGGTCGTTTATTCTGGATTGCTATTTGCAGCTTGTATAGTGGCATTGTAGCGGATGGCATTGATGTTCACACCAGGCTCTTTAAAGTCTACCAATAAAAGTCCTTACGGTTAAAAAAAACGTTGTCAGCATAACCTTACCAGCGGAAATGTGGGATTTGAATTTGTTTAATCTCGGTGATCCGGGATGTTTCCATTGCATGCTAGCAGTTTTGCTGCTCGGGTAAAAGTGGTGGCACCACGATTCATCACCTGCCACTATGCAAAAAAAGAAACGAATCACCTTCCTTTTCCTATCACAACAAGTGGCTCAAACTCCATCCCATGCGTTCTTTCTTGTGGTGGTTTGTCAGCTACCGAGGTACCCATTGTGAACACAACTTCCAATACTTCAGTTTCCTGCTAACCATCATTTGAACTATCCCTAGCTACACAGCAAATTTCACTGCTAGCGAACATAAGCTCCGGTGACGGTCCACTCGAATTGATGCATCAAATGGGACCTTCTGACACAACAATATGCGCCTGAACTGGTCTCGGAAGATCTCTCGTTTACTCACATCCTTCATTAAACATTGTTGTTCAGTTCTTCACATTTGTCTTTGACACACTTTTGTCAACAAACACTGCCTGCATGTTGTGATGAATGTCAACTGGTTGACATCCTTCAGCTGCTAAAAACCGAATCACTGCTCGCTGATCAACTCTGGGCGGATTCCGTATCACACCCGCCATGTTTTCAACGTCTGTTACGCAAACTATGAGTCGCAGGTTAATTAAATTTTGCGAACTTGACTGTTGGTATATGCTGTTTACTCAAGATGTGACATCATGATGCGTATCGTACGTATGTTCATTTTTTTACAGTTTGGTCCGGTTTTATTTGAACACGCCACGTATATATAAGGGCTAGAGCAGCTAATTTTTGCCGAAAATTGACACAGTAAAGAAAAAAACCTGTTTATAAACATAAGCAAAACAAAGATAATGACCACCGACAAAACACAATGTCAGCATAAATTTACAGTGGGTGGTAAAGAAATAGATCGTGTAACGCATTTTGAATATCTTGACTCCAGAATAGACAATAATGGCGACTGCTCGAAAGAAATCAGAAGAAGACTAGCCATGCCAATGCAGAGACTGGACAGCCTGAAGAAATTTTAGCAGAGCACCAACAAAACGACAAAAGTGAAAGTCTTGAAAACCTGGGGCAGCGTATGGCTGCGAATCATGGACGATTAGCAAAACTTCTAGGCAAAGAATCGAATCTTTCCAGTTAAAATGTTACAGAAAGATCCGAAGAATACACTGGACAGAGAAAAAAACAAATGTAGACATTCGGCAAGAGTTGAGCAAAGAGGAGAACTGGTTTATCAATTCCATTTGGCTAGAAAATGCAAATACTTTGGTCACATCAAGAGACACAACGGTCTCGAGAGAACAGTGATGGAAAGTATGGTGTCAGGCAAAAGAGGAAGGGGTAGACCAAGAAGACGATGGCACTAAGATATACAGGAATGTCTGAGTATGACTGTGACGGAGGCTAACGTTTTGGCAAGGGAAAGAGTTTCTTTCAGGCAGACTGTGATGGGCGCAATGTTCTATAAAGTGCATGCTACATGATGATATATATATATATTTTAAGATGAGGACACCCTTGGAGGTAGAATTCTTGTATGTTCATCTGTAGATCTGGTTTCTATGACATTTTGAAATGAATAATTAATTCGTTCGCTAGATACAACCCTTCACTCAATAGCATTCTACATAATACAGTAGTATGCAATGAAGCCATTCTGTCCATTCTTATGGGACGAACTGGTGTTAAGTAGATTAGATGCAGAATGTATATTGTTTCTCTTCACATTGGTTGGCCTATTATGTTATCCATGACGAGTTGTCACTAGCCTCGTCACTTCCTCCCCAGATGTCAACGAGTGTATGGAGGGAGACAGCCCTTGTCCTAATAATTGTGTGAACACAGTTGGTTCATACCTGTGTGATTGTGACAAGCCAGGATATCAGGTGTCCAATAGTACATCACTTTGTGAAGGTGAGCAGAACAACAACAACAACAAAATCAGTCAGATATTATATATATATAAATATATATATATATATATATATATATATATATATATATATATATATATATATATATATATATATATATTACTTATATATACAATCAACCAACTGGTCTATGAATCAATCAATCGATCACTCAGTTACTGATTCAATCATGCCACCACATAACCAGTGTATTAGTCTGTCTGTGTGTCTGTACTGTCTGTCTGTCTGCACTGTCTGTCTCTATTGTCTGTCTGTACTGTCTGTTTTTGTGTCTGTCTGTTTGCCTGTCAATATTTAAATAGATATACAAATAAATCAAAACATTTTCAGCTCCATTTTGAGCATAGCTCGTCAGCAAAAACACGCGAAATCATCATATGTCTTTTTGTCCTTTAAAGTTTCTTCACAAAGATTTAACCATCCCTATCCGCAAGCCTTTAAATTTTCTTCACAAAGATTTAACCATCCCTATCCGCAAGCCTTTAAATTTTCTTCACAAAGATTTAACCATCCCTATCCGCAAGCCTTTAAAGTTTCTTCACAAAGATTTAACCATCCCTATCCGCAAGCCTTTAAAGTTTCTTCACAAAGATTTAACCATCCCTATCCGCAAGCCTTTAAATTTTCTTCACAAAGATTTAACCATCCCTATCCGCAAGCCTTTAAAGTTTCTTCACAAAGATTTAACCATCCCTATCCGCAAGCCTTTAAAGTTTCTTCACAAAGATTTAACCATCCCTATCCGCAAGCCTTTAAAGTTTCTTCACAAAGATTTAACCATCCCTATCCGCAAGCCTTTAAAGTTTCTTCACAAAGATTTAACCATCCCTATCCGCAAGCCTTTAAATTTTCTTCACAAAGATTTAACCATCCCTATCCGCAAGCCTTTAAAGTTTCTTCACAAAGATTTAACCATCCCTATCCGCAAGCCTTTAAAGTTTCTTCACAAAGATTTAACCATCCCTATCCGCAAGCCTTTAAAGTTTCTTCACAAAGATTTAACCATCCCTATCCGCAAGCCTTTAAAGTTTCTTCACAAAGATTTAACCATCCCTATCCGCAAGCCTTTAAATTTTCTTCACAAAGATTTAACCATCCCTATCCGCAAGCCTTTAAAGTTTCTTCACAAAGATTTAACCATCCCTATCCGCAAGCCTTTAAAGTTTCTTCACAAAGATTTAACCATCCCTATCCGCAAGCCTTTAAAGTTTCTTCACAAAGATTTAACCATCCCTATCCGCAAGCCTTTAAAGTTTCTTCACAAAGATTTAACCATCCCTATCCGCAAGCCTTTAAAGTTTCTTCACAAAGATTTAACCATCCCTATCCGCAAGCCTCTAGTCCCTTGATACTAATTGCATGGCTGGTTACAGTATTACAATTATTTGATTCCCTTTCATGCCCCAGTACATCCTTTTCCCACACACACATCATACAATTATCACACAGACACTCACGATGGGGCTTCAACTGAAAATCTGAAAAGTTAGGATAGAAAGGAGAAAAATCTTACCTTTGTATTGTAACTTGTTAATGGGGTTGCTAAGGATGTCAACAGTGTCCTGCACGTGTCATCACAGTGCAGATGTACAACAGTACGTCATAATTGCAGTTAAAATATGGCTGCCCCCACTATTGACATGCACCAAAGAGAATCCGCGTTCTAGTATTCGTTTTTTTAGCAGCAAAAGGGTGAAACCTGTAGACCTACATCAGCAAATGAAGATCCTGCAGGCTGGTACATGCTTCACTCCAGTAAGTGTATGAATGGATAAAGAAGTTCCTAAACGGTGTGAGTTCTGAGAAAACTGTTCACGACTGGGACAGGCACACCGAGTAATGGCTACAAAGTCGAATGGGTCAGGCACAGGCACCCCAGAGTCGACTGGG
>JAVGWX010000018.1:5071887-5209387 GCA_036924085.1 Ariolimax columbianus | reverse complement strand
TGCTACTGCCAATACTACTCTTTTTGCTACTACTGCTACTTCTAATATTGCTACTACTGCTACTACTAATATTGCTACTACTACTACTACTACTACTACTACTATTATTTCTAATACCCTCACTTCTTGTACTAAAAACACGGTCATCAATGCAACTGCCGTTAAAATTACTACAATCACTATATTTTATAGCGTCATACTTACTAATACCCACATTACAACTGCTGCTTCTGCTACATTACTACTAAACCTGCTACAACATGTGTATGAAAACCATATTCACCATTGTATACATACACACACACACACACACACACACACACACACACTGACATACAGACATACAAAAATACTCTCACACATCTCCACACACCCCCCCCCCTTTTCCACACACACGCTCACACACACACACACACTGACATACAGACATACAAAAATACTCACACACACCTCCACACACACGCTCACACACACAACGACATACAGACATACAAACATACTCACACACACCCACACATACACGCACGCTCACAAACACATATGTAAATAAAATGAGTGTATATGTGTTTGTATTGGGAGTTTGTTTGTTTGTTTGTTTGTTATCGTAACTCCCTTTGTTGTACAAACTCATACTCGGCCCTCCCAGACATCGCTACCTGTTCGACCAATTCTGCAGTCAGTCTGGTTTTTAATTCGAAAAATACATATTTTGCACACTGGGATGCACCTTTTTAAACATACAACATTTTATCCTCCTTCACATCAATCCACGTAGCTTACCTTAGCAATATGTGTGTGTGTGTGTGTGTGTGTGTGAGAGAGAGAAAGAGAGTGTATGCGTGCGTTCATGCATGCTCATAAATGTATGTAATCGTTTGTATGCATGTATGTGATTTATGTGTGTGTGTTTGGACGGGTATAGATGGATATGTGAGGTGGTTGAGTATGAATGTGGTGGGTAGGTGTGTGTGAGTGTGTGTGTGTGTGTGTATGTATGTATGTATGTGTGTGTAGTTATCGACGTACATCAGACACATTGTTATCACACACCAGATATCAACGAGTGTGAACTGGGATTACTCAAATGTGAACAGGGGTGTGTCAACTCTGAGGGCTCTGCTCGCTGTACCTGCGCAGAGGGATACACACTGGACACAGACAGTGTGTCATGCAACGGTAAGAAACTTTTTAGTCTAGCAACATGTCCATGATCTTCTTTTTGCTTCTACTTCGTTTGTTCTCAAATTCCCTCTACCAAGTCATGGCTCTCGCTACCAATCCATGAAAACGGCTTTACAAGTAGCAGGATGTTGTCTGGATAACGGAATGTGTTACTTTGTAGTTTACAGTTTGACTGCGATATTTGCATCTTTCTGTCCGACACCTCCGACATCAGCAGACATATTTGGGCTACATGGTTAGTCTTCCATTTTCGATCCCTTTTCCTAAGCCAGTCTGCTCTGTTGCAGCTTGTTTTCCAGGATCACAGCATGGAGGTGTAGAAGGGTCTTGACAGCTTTGGTTCGATGGCCCTGATGCTAGTAAACAATGATCTAACAATTGTTAGCCAGTACGCACAGTTTTCAGTTCATGGGTAGAATCAAGTTATCTTGTGCCTGAACTTGTCAGCATCTTTATGACGGAAAAGTCGTCTGGTCTCAATGCTTTCTCTGTGATACATTATTTTTGTCTTTCTAATTATTATCGTTTTATAAATTTGTGTATGCATTAAAAATATCCCATTGTAATTAATTATTATTATTATAATTTACGTGTTGAGTGTATCATGGTTAGAGCAGAGGTCTTATATTGCGAATGACATGGGCTCGAGTCTCGGTAAGGGCGTGAGGTATTTTGTATCTTTAAAAAGAGTGAAATACGAGCATGGCAGGCACACTGCGCGCCGACTGTCATTACATGCAGACTATATTCCAAGTTCGTCATTGATGAAAATAAATGTTACATTTACTTTAGGTTTTATTTATCATATATATCCATCATTCATCATCAATTAAAATATGTTAAGTTCCCCGCGGAGCACAGGTATTCTGCAAATACACGCAAATCTTAATTATTTCATGCAGTCATCTCAACCTCTATCATTTTTAGCTCGTATTGTTTTCGTTTGTTGTCCCTAGTGAAGACCTTTAGGTCGTAACGTAGTGTCGCTTCTGTTATTGTCATAGCCCGTTTTCAGACTAGAGATTTACATTTTGTGTGTGTACACTACACCACACGTCATCAAATGTTGACCTCTGTTCATCTGTTGACGTTGTCGTGGCCCACCCTGGCCCACGCCCATCCTCAACCGTCTCTTACGACAGGCCGAACGGAAAAGGAAAAGGTGGTCCCATAGTATGCACTCCTGTCGGCAATGAAGTCTTTGAGATTTCCCTGTACTGATCCACAGCGTGTTTATTAGGTAGAGCGGCCAGTTCCTCACTAGTTTTTCTTTCCTACCAGAAAGCCATGTTCTTATTTACAACTGGGTCAACTGGAGCGTGAAGGTACGTGAGTTGACCCCTGTACCCCCTTCGTGAAAAACGAGTGTTTTACCATTAATCAGAAATCTTTGCCCTACCATTTGCAATGGTGGATTCAATGGTAACATTTTGACACAAGATAGCTAGCAAGACCCATTCAAATAAAAGAATTATTTATTTAAAATACATGTATACTTATTAATACGTTTGAGTGCATACTCCGGCTAATAACGGTAGCAAAAATATACTAAAGCGATATGACTCACTTACTAACTAATGTAGGGGCTACTGTTCTGCCATGTAATGTATGGGTATATTTTACATTGGTCTTAAAGTTTATAGTTTCCATGTAATGTATGAGTATATTTTACCTTGGTCTTAAAGTTGATAGTTTTTACAGGATATGACTACTCGCCCCATGCTCAATTTCTCTTTGTCGCCTCTTACCACATGCCTGGCATATTACAATGCAACTTTTCTTTGCTCCTGTTTTGGGCTTTGGTAACGCACGGACACTCACTAATTATATGTTAGTGATATATATTACACAGGCATTTGTTCGTGGCGTGGAAAGATTCGTATGTTTTATGCATTATTTTCAGAGCACGTGTACACTAATGCACAACTTACTGAGAACGGGTTGGGGAAGAGAGGGACTAAGGGTCGGTGGGGCAAGTAGAGTCTGATTAGTGGAGCAGTAGAGCACTCGCTTTTCAAGGCAAGGGTGCGGTGGTTCAACTCCCTGTACCAGCACGTTTCAGTAGACCCAGCTGTTTAGGGGTTTCTCTTGTAAATGAGAACCTGATCCACGATTCAGGAAAGAAGAGCACAGAGGATGGAACTGGTTACACAATTTGTGGGTCAGTACTGTAAGTCTCTAACACTTCAACTCCGAAGACAGTTTATGTGGGACTTATTTAATGCTCGAGAGAATACTCTCAACAGCACACGCCCACTTTGATGACGTCCCTATAATACGAGTTTTGACCTTAGCTACCGTCACTGTAAGTTGCGTACTATCCTGACATGATGTCAAGTAAAATCGAGATGACATGACATCACTTCACGTTGAGTATTGCCTTGAGAGGATGTCACAGTAAGTCAACCAGCTAAAACAACAATATATGTAACACAGACCCGAGTTGACGTCACATTTTTGCGTATTGACCTGAGATGAAAACATCGTTAGTTGGAAACCGGCGTCATGTGACATAATTGTTAATAGAAGATTGACATTATACGACCGTATGTGAGGTCACTTTCAGTTAACCTGCGATGGTGTCGGCCTAGCATGCTTAGGCCTGAGATCACGTCACTGTGTGGCTTGTTGATTTATTGTGACGTCTCACTAAAAGAGCGGTAATCTAACACGATGTCACAGTATATTGCGTACTGACCTTAGATAGTGTCACTGAAAGTTGTGTACTGATCCCTCAACCGTACTGTGTCTCTCTCACACTAGATATCAACGAGTGTGCGACTCAAAATGGTGGCTGTGAACACAAATGTATTAATTCTCCCGGCCTCTTCCACTGTGAGTGTAACAACGACAAGTTCACGCTAGCGGACGACGGACGGTCTTGTGAAGGTTAGTTCACATGCGGAAAAACTAAACACATTATACCTACTGTTTCCATTGTTTCTTGTATGCCCTATCCTAAAGGTATCTATTCCAAACGTTTAAAACTGTTCTACGAACATGTGGGGAAGGAGTGCATTGCCAAATGTTTTAACGCCTGCTTGCTGATCGGATTTAATCCCCGGTAAGTCATATGTTGTTTTTCTGTTGGAGGTGAAATAAACAAACTTAGCCAGCACACGAACGTAGAGACAACAGTGGCGAAGTGGCATGTATTCCTCACCTTTAATTTTTTGTTTAATTCGACTACTCGAGAAACTCGAATAAAGTCGAACGACGAAGAGAGATAATTTGTGAAGTGTTTATTCTTTCAAAGAGTTGTTTCCCTGCCTTATATTTCATTCCACGAATTTCTGTCAAGTTTTTGGTATTATCCTGCTCATCGGTTTGGGATTTCGGTGTCGCCTTTGCTGTCTGCTGAGATTATGTTACCTAGGTACATGAAATTGTTCACCTATTTTACTTGTTGGTTTTGTATTAATATTGTTGTTCCTACGAGATTTATTTTCTTGCAATGTCGTAACTTCGGTATTCTCAATGTTGATATTCATACTGTATTCCATTTAGGCCCCACTACTGTAGATGCTTCATGTAATAAAGGCAGTCAGGGAATCGCTATTATTAGTATCTGCTATGTGACTATCTTATTGTTATAATATTAAATCATGATTTTATTATTATTTTGGTCATGTAGAAATTATAAAGAAAATTAAGACCTTTTCGTGAATGAGAAGTAATGCCATTAATGTCTGCCTATTATTGACGAGGATAATTCAATCCATTAATCTGTTTCTTTTAGTCACGAAGAAACTAGACCAATTTTGTGAGAGATTTTTTGTCATAATGAAACAAAACCGTTAATACCTTTTTTTTGTTCAGGTAAATTATACAGTTGGTGTCTGACTTTCTATTGTGGATACCTTTTTACTATCAATGTCTTACAGTGTCTTCTAGCACGGAGGACATTATTTTAATGCCTAGCTCAAATTGTTTCTGTTTTGTTCTAAAACCTGTTCTTTCTAGTCTGTTTTGAATGTTTATGTTCCCACTAAGATGTGAATGTTTCTGTTCCCACTAAGATGGGAATGTTTCTGTTCCCACTAAGATGTGAATGCCTCTGTTCCGACTAAGAAGGGAATGTTTCTGTTCCCAATAAGATGTGAATGTTTCTGTTCCCACTAAGATGTGAATGTTTCTGTTCCCACTAAAATGGTAATTTTTCTGTTCCCACTAAGATGTGAATGTTTCTGTTCCCACTAAGATATGAATGTTTCTATTCCCACTAAGATATGAATGTTTCTATTCCCACTAAGATGTGAATGCCTCTGTTCCCACTAAGATGTGAATGCCTCTGTTTCCACTAAGATGTGAATGCCCCTGTTCCCACTAAGATGTGAATGCCTCTGTTCCCACTAAGATGTGAATGCCTCAGTTCCCCCTAAGATGTCAATGCCTCTATTCCCACTAACATGCGAATGTTTCTATTCCCACTAAGATGTGAATGCCTCTTTTCCCATTAAGATGTGAATGTTTCTGTTCCCACTAAGATGTGAATGTTTCTGTTCCCACTAAGATGTGAATGTTTCTGTTCCCACTAAAATGTGAATGCCTCTTTTCCCATTAAGATGTGAATGTTTCTGTTCCCACTAAGATGTGAATGTTTCTGTTCCCACTAAAATGTGAATGTTTCTGTTCCCACTAAGATGTGAATGCCTGCAACCACCAGGAACATGACTGTGAATACAAATGTAACAATGCCAAAAGAGGAACCATCTGCACGTGTCCACCAGGTCATGAACTACTGACAGATGGAAAGAAGTGCAGTGGTGAGTACTTCGTGCAGAGGTTGTTATTGGTGCTTGGTGCTGAGGTTTAATTTATATCAGCTAGGGCAACTATACACCCCAATGATATGTCCATATTGCTAAGGTTTAACTTTTACTGGGTAAGGGAACTGTACGCCCCAATGATATGTCCATATTGCTAAGGTTTAACTTTTACCGGGTAAGGGAACTGTACGCCCCAATGATATTTCCATATTGCTAAGGTTTAACTTATACGGCTAGGACAACTGTATGCCCCAATGGTATGTCCATATTGCTAAGGTTTAACTTATACCGGATAGGAGAACTGTATGCCCCAATGGTATGTCCATATTGCTAAGGTTTAACTTATACCGGCTAGGACAACTGTATGCCCCAATGGTATGTCCATATTGCTAAGGTTTATCTTATACCGGCTGGGGCAACTGTACGCCCCAATGATATCTCCATATTGCTAAGGTTTAACTTATACCGGCTAGGATAACTGTACGCCCCAATGATATGACCATATTGCTAAGGTTTAACTTATACCGGCTATGGGAACTGTATGCCCCAATGATGTGTACATATTGCTAAGGTTTAACTTTTACTGGCTAGGGAACTGTATGCCCCAATGATGTGTACATATTGCTAAGGTTTAACTTATACTGGCTATGGAACTGTATGCCCCAATGATGTGTACATATTGCTAAGGTTTAACTTTTACTGGCTATGGAACTGTATGCCCCAATGATGTGTACATATTTCTTCATATTTACAAACTAATGATCGGTAACAAATGATGCGGAATGGGAAAGGGAAATAAGGAGGCGACTGTCCATAGTGATGCAGAAACTGAATAATATGCACAAATGCGTGGCACAATGCTAACAAGGAATTCAAATTGGAGATCATCAGAGCATGCGTATTCCCGCTGGAGATGTACGAATGTTAGACATCAACCGTCACACATATAATAAGGCCAAGATCATAATTGAAGCCAACTTCAGGGTAAAATGGGCTGATCAACACCCCGACTTCCGAAAAGAAAACAGCTATAACTAAACTAGAAAAGAGCAAGTCATCATTTTCAGACTTAGAACTAAAGCAAAGATGCACGAAGACCCTATGAACACACTAACCACACCAAAGCCCACCCCTACTGTACGAAAACCTACCTGGAGGCAGCATATATTTCCAGAGGGTAGAAAATATACCAGGTATTGGAAACAAAAACTGCCAGTCTGAAAAAGAAAGAAGAGATACTACCCTGAGTTACATAACGGAAAACTACCCAAGCATGGACTGGACCCATGCTTACACCGACGGCTCCGTAACAAATACAACACAGAACGGAGGGGCAGGAGCATTTCTGAACCTACCAAATGGCAGAAAAATAACACTGTCATTCGCTACTGGAAAATACACAAGCAATTTCAGAGCGGAGGCAGAGGCACTAAGGGCGGCAGTGGAAGAAATGGCGATAGGATAAGAGTAATGAAAGCCACATAGTCCTGCTTACAGCACTTAAAAGCCAGAAAAATACTGAACTTAAGAGCAGTACTCTGTCAACTATGCCAGCAGGCCGCACCAAAAAGGATAGTGGTGCAGTGGGTTCCATCTCACTGCAACATCCAAGGCAACGAGGATGCAGACAGACTGGCAAAAGAAGATGCAAAACTACCCCAACCAGATACTAGCATGACATACGAAGAGTCAAAACGGCTTATTAGAGCTAGATACATGACCAAATTGGAAACCGAACATACTGGCTACACCAAAAACGATGCCTATTACCAGTTGAACAGAAGAGAGCAGGTCGTGGTCTTCAGACTTCGCACTGGCCACAACAGACTGAGGTACCACCTATTCAACAAATTGAAGATAGGTGGCACCGACGAATGCTCGTGTGGTACCGGGAAAATGACCGCTGAGAATTTGCTGCAAAACTGCCCGACATACGAGGATCAGAGAGAGCAGATGTAGCCATCACCAGTGGCAACACTAGACAAGCTCTATGGCAGTGTCGACAGCCTCAGGATGACGGTTGCCTTTTTCGAAAAAAAAAAGGTTGATGTCTGACTGCGTTCGAAGAAGAAGAAGAAGAAGACTGAGAACTGGGCATAACAGACTAAAGGGTCATCTTTACAACAAAATGAGGATTGGGACAGATGACACGTTCTCATGTGGGGAGCATATCATGACCGTGGAACACATCCTACAAAGCTGCATGCTCACGTAGGAAAATAGAGAAAAATATGGCCTCGTGAGACAGATATGGGAAAAAAACTGTATAGAGATGAAACAGCCTTACAGACACCGGTGTCCTTTGTAAGAGAAACCGGAACCTTGATCTTAAGATGAACAAAGAAGAAGAAGAAGAAGAAGAAGAAGAAGAAGAAAAAGAAGAAGAACAATATATATTAAGAAAGATGATAGGGCTTTCGAGACAAAATGAAACAGAAGAATCATCAAAATGCCTTGCATTAAGAGAACAAATAAAGCCATCCTGCAAGATTTGAGTGTCGAAGAAAACGTGCTTATAAACTACGTTATATCTCGGAAACTGAGGTTTTTCGGCCACATCAAGCACCATGATGGACTGGAGAAAGCAGTTCTGAAGAGCACTGTTTTAGGAAAGAAGAGGCATTGGCCGACCAAGGCGTAGATGGGCACAAAACGTCAAAGACACCCTAAACATGAACATGGAGCAGGCGGGTATATATAGATTCCTATCGAATAGCTGTGATGAAGTGACGCTCTGCCAAGGAAATGCTACATTATGACTAATGATCGGTGACCAGAAATTAGTATGTTCTTTGTTTATATGGCGTGTTGTGTGTTTTTTGACATGCCATTCCCGGTTTTTACAACCTGTTGGCTATATTTCGGTGTCATTGATTGTTCCTACGTTGTTGTCATGACCGTTTGCAAGCATAATGAAGGACAAGATAATCACGCTGCTATGTAAACAATACGTTGTAAAATACCACTGCAGAAAGGGCAGCTGTCTGGCCTAAAGCAGGCAACTTGTTCGAGAAATAACGAGGAAAGAAATGGGTTTTTGTGATATCTTTAGAGCGTCTGTTACAGAATAAACTAGGGACTGTACGGGCATTGATTACTGAAGATGCAGCACAGTGAATGAATTGACAGCAAACATCGACTTATAGCTGACTTCTTGCATCCGGATCAGCGAACTAGACTGACCAAGACTGTACTACTACTAAAAGCTGCGAAACCTTCCCCTCATGCAAGCTTATAACAAGAAATAGTTCGGTATCAAAGGGAAAGAGAACAGCATGGATTGAATATAGATATATGTTAAGTCTCCACACGAAGTCTAACGACATGTTGTCGTTATTGGATGCTCGAGGTGATTATATTTACTCGTTCGTGCAACGTCAAGTAGTGAGTTGCAGTAGCTTTCCTCATATCCCGAGCGTGCTCATAAAAGGGGACCAGAGTCCTGCAGGCGGTTGTGCTGCTCTTGGCTTTGTCTGCATGACACTCACTACTTCATGGATCACGTCGATTCACATATGTCCAGCCAGACTGCCTTTAAAACAGCCTGTTTCTAGAGAACGCTACATCTAAGAGTTATGGGGGGGGGGGGGGGGGTGTCTTGGTCAATCAATTACGCCTGCCCCTGGTGCGACGTCCTGGTGTGAATGTTATTCCTGACCACACCAGCGCCTCAGTTCCACGTCCTGTTACATAAATGTACAAATGAGATAGCATGTTGAGACGACCAGACATACAGTATATTTTACATATATCTAGATACGTCCTTGAAATGTGTGCACTTTTTAATACTAGACAAACTCTCTATCTCTATATTAAGCTTATACTTTTGATGTTCCAGACATCAACGAGTGTATGTCACGTAATGGCGGCTGTACTGACTTGTGCATCAATCAACCTGGATCATTCAGGTGTGAATGTAATATCCCAGGCTACAAACTTCACAAGGATGGTCAACAGTGTATAGACATCAACGAGTGTGAAGAGTTCAATGCAACTTGTGAAGATGTGTGTGTTAATTTCATTGGTTCCTTCAAATGCTATTGTCGGAAACAAGGATATGGACTTGCTCAAGACAAGCGTCATTGTGAAGGTGGGACGTAGTGTACAGCAGTGTTTCTTACACTGTGTGCTGTGTGCTGTAGTGTGCCAGCTGGTCAAGTCAGTATGCTGTGTGCAGTAGTGTGCCAGCTGGTCACGTGAGTGTGCTGTGTGCTGTAGTGTGCCAGCTGGTCAAGTCAGTATGCTGTGTGCAGTAGTGTGCCAGCTGGTCACGTGAGTGTGCTGTGGTGCGGTAGTGTGTAGGCTGGTCACGTGAGTGTGCTGTGTGCAGTAGTGTGCCAGCTGGTCACGTGAGTGTTCTGTCTGCAGTAGTGTGCCAGCTGGTCAAGTCAGTGTGCTGTGGTGCGGTAGTGTGTCGGCTGGTCACGTGAGTGTGCTGTGTTGCAGTAGTGTGTCGGCTGGTCACGTGAGTGTGCTGTGGTGCGGTAGTGTGTCGGCTGGTCACGTGAGTGTGCTGTGTTGCAGTAGTGTGTCGGCTGGTCACGTGAGTGTGCTGTGGTGCGGTAGTGTGTCGGCTGGTCACGTGAGTGTGCTGTGTTGCAGTAGTGTGTCGGCTGGTCACGTGAGTGTGCTGTGGTACGGTAGTGTGTCGGCTGGTCACGTGAGTGTGCTGTGGTACGGTAGTGTGTCGGCTGGTCACGTGAGTGTGCTGTGGTACGGTAATGTGTCGGCTGGTCACGTGAGTATGCTGTGGTACGGTAGTGTGCCGGCTGGTCACGTCAGTATGCTGTGGTACAGTAGTGTGCCAGCTGGTCACGTCAGTATGCTGTGGTACAGTAGTGTGCCAGCTGGTCACGTGAGTTTGAGACCAGATATTTGAATAGGTGCATCATTCTCCCAATTGTCCCGTTTTGATTTGGGACTTTCCGGCCAGAGAATTTCAACAAATGATGTCGTGGATCTGTATTTAGAAGACTAATTGTGGCTTTTCTTGTATTTTATTTTCAAATTGATTTCACCCATTACATAAATACTTTGACAACATCAGTAGGGCCAAGATGAAACAGAGAGCCAGAGCTGACAGGAACCATCCACTCGTGAATGGCGTGAGCGTCAAGGAACCAGAGTTGACAGCAGCCATCGACTCATGGCTGGTTGCTTACATCGGGGTCAGGGAACCAGAGTTGACAGCAGCCATCGACTCATGGCTGGTTGCTTACATCGGGGTCAGGGAACCAGAGTTGACAGCAGTCATCGACTCATGGCTGGTTGCTTACATCGGGGTCAGTGAACCAGAGTTGACAGCAGCCATCGACTTATGGCTGGTTTGCTTACATCGGGGTCAGTGAACCAGAGTTGACAGCAGTCATCGACTCATGGCTGGTTTGCTTACACCGGGGTCAGGGAACCAGAGTTGACAGCAGTCATCGACTCATGGCTGGTTTGCTCACACCGAGGTCAGGGAACCAGAGTTGACAGCAGTCATCGACTCATGGCTGGTTTGCTTACACCGAGGTCAGTGAACCAGAGTTGACAGCAGCCATCGACTCATGATTTGCGCCAGGGTCAGAGACCCATAACTTGTAAATGCCCCTTCCCGCCTCCACACGGTGACAATGGAAACACTACAACAGTGCAGGTATACTAAAAGATTAGGATTCGAGACGGAAGTAAAATCCGATATCAAAGATATCGTGCTGAAAACGAATGTGCCAGACAGAAAGGCGCAGATATCGCAGCTTCGCTGTAAAAAGAAGCAAAACGTCACAAATGTCAATTTCAGAACAAACGCTGAATAAGAAAAAGAAGAAGATATGGAAGAAGAAGAACAATAGAAGATGAAGAAGAAGCAGAATATCAATAGAGTTGATTAGTTTGAGTATATTTTGTAAGCTCTCATAATATTCATATATTTCTCCCTCAATGATGGAGACTACTCAACCAATACGTGAAACATCCGTTTCCCAATCCCAACGCACCGTGTATCAATTCCGCTGTTTCAATTTAGCAGACACGGGGTTTTTCTTTCGGGACGAACACTTCTCCGCGGATGAAAAGTAATTGTAAACTACTGGACTGTTGTCAAACTAGACTGTTAACAAACTTATAACAGCCAAATACGTTTGCAAAATAGCCATAATGAACTGTTTAAACTTCAACTTTGAAAGATTACTTAATATTATTGTTTACCACAGATATCAACGAATGCTCGAAAGGTCGAGCATGCCAACACAGGTGTATCAATCTTCTTGGTTCGTTCAGGTGCGACTGTGACCCTGGCTATTACAAACAAGGCCACCAATGCACCCCTTGTGCTAAGGGAAGTTATCGAAGTATAAAAGATTCAGTTGTAAAGTGTGTGTTATGTCCCCCTGAGATGACAACATCCGGAAAGGCTACGGAAACGGTTCACGGCTGCTTCTGCCCACCTGGTTACTATGGTAACCCCGAGATACATGACACGTGCATCGACATTGATGAATGTCAGATGAATAATACGAAATGTGATCACCTTTGCAACAACACCATAGGGTCCTTCTTCTGCTCTTGTCAAAGGGGCTATGCCTTGCACGCAGATAACCACACATGCGTACCAACACAGTGTCCTCTTGTGGATCTTCCAAAGTATGCCAAGTTCACGACATCAAAGTGCGTGGAAATGGATCAAGGCCAGCCCGTTCTTCCTGGAACAAAGTGCTCTTTTAAATGCAGAGGAAATATGTTACTTGTGGGATCTGAACATAGGACTTGTCTGGCCAACTTTACTTGGACTGGCACTCAGCCACATTGTACAGGTACTGTTTCATTTTGGCAGATTTAATGAGAACACATTAATCATCTCTTCCATTGTCGTCTTTGTCTATAATTGTATTATGTCTTCACGTACAGTCCAGTTCTCTGAATAAAGATTGCTATGGTGGAAAGTTCTTCAATGCTTCCAAACAGCTTTGCGTGACGGTTCGTTTCCGTGTTTCAGTGCTCAGCAGACCATTACCTAAGCATATAACAGTCTTGTAGGATGTATTACGCTGTCTTTGCTGCACTTCAGCACACAAACATGTGTGATGGAGTCAATTTTAGACAGTGTGTCCATTCAATATAGTATGTCCGGTGCTCACGCAGAACAAGGTTATTTACTCTACTCGATCAAGGCAGTGATAGTTGTCCCTGTATTGGAGGACTTTCCTTATGGCTTGGGTAAGAGCCATCAGTCCTGTGACGTAAATGTTTGTTCTTGGTCTCCCGTCTACAGGATAGAGGTGTGTTGTCTGTCATTTCATCCATTGTTTCTTCTAATTCTATCACAATCCTTTGCGTATCATCCTGACTGCTGCGTGTAAATGTAACTGTTACCCCCACAACCACTACTATTACTACCACCATCACAACTTATAATATTACTAATGCTACTAATAATACTACTACCAACATCACAATTGCTACTACTACTACTACTACTATTACTACTACTACTACTATTACTACTACTACTACTACTACTACTACTACTATTACTACTACTACTACTATTATTACTACTACTACTACTATTACTACTACTACTACTACTACTACTACTACTATTACTACTACTACTACTACTATTACTACTACTACTACTATTACTACTACTACTACTACTATTACTACTACTACTACTACTATTACTACTACTACTACTACTATTACTACTACTACTACTACTACTATTACTACTACTACTATTACAACTACTACTACTACTACTATTACTACTACTACTACTACTACTACTATTACTACTACTACTACTACTACTATTACTACTACTACTACTACTACTATTACTACTACTACTACTACTATTAATACTACTACTACTACTATTACTACTACTACTACTACTATTACTACTACTATACTACTACTACAACTACAACTACTGCAACCATCCTAAATGCTACTACTAGTACTGCTACTACTACTACCACCACACCTGCTACTGTCACTACTACTACTGCTGCAACCACTACTAATACAACTGATACATCTACTACTACTACTGCTGCAACCACTACTAATACAACTGATACATCTACTACTACTACTGCCTCTACTAATACTATTACTACTATTACTACTAATAATAATAATAATAATAATACTGCTACTACCATACACAGTTACAACTACTACTTATGCTACTACTACCACTACTACTACTAAACCTACTGCTAATACTACTACTCTACTACTGCTACTACTATTAACTATTACTATTATTATTATTACTACAACTACAGCTCCTATAACTTATTTCTTTTACTGCTATTGTTAGTACTACTAATGAATTAATTCACCGGGATCCTACCGGAGCACAGAGCTACAATATCTGTTCTCCATCAACCTTTTAGGCTAGGCCATTCTTGTCAGCAATTCTCACGAGGCTCTACTTGTCCTGAACTTCCCTATATCTTTTTTTGCCAAATGCTCTTTTACTTCCCCACACTATTTAGTCACTTGTGGGTTCCACCCAACGAATGTCTGGCTATATTTTCTGCAAACTTTCAGAAAGTGTGTCTCATCTCTTTCCACTTTCTCTCATAAATCGACACCTGAATTGGTTGGACTTGCTCCTTGCCACTGGCAGTGTTTGTTGTTTCATCTGATCCCCCATCTATCACTACACGATCCGCGATCTGTTTGTGAGAATATGTAGTCTGAATGTGTTTGCAACAACAGGAAACTATGTATAAAGCAGACACTACATGTGTGCCTTTTTATCCCCAGGGGCGTATTCTTGTGACCGTTTGCCTGTCCCTAATAATGGCTACCTGTATCCGCCTCTGTGTATGCTGCCCATCATTCCATTCAGAACACGATGCCAGTTCTACTGTGATAAGGGATACAAGCTGGAGGGACGAGTGGCCTCCAAGTGTCGGGCATTTAACCAGTGGAGTGGAAAATTGACCTCAAAGTGTGTGCTGAAGAAAGGAAAAAGACGGACCTCATCTTAGAGATGGTCGTCATTCTGTCTTTCTGACTGACAATCTGAGTGACTGTCTCTCCCACATTATATTTGTCTGACTGTCAGTCTGTCTTTCTGACTGACAATCTGAGTGACTGTCTCTCCCACATTATATTTGTCTGACTGTCAGTCTGACATTCTGACTGAGTGATTGTCTCTCCCACATTATATTTGTCTGACTGTCAGTCTGTCTTTCTGACTGACAATCTGAGTGACTGTCTCTCCCACATTATATTTGTCTGACTGTCAGTCTGTCTTTCTGACTGACAATCTGAGTGACTGTCTCTCCCACATTATATTTGTCTGACTGTCAGTCTGACATTCTGACTGAGTGATTGTCTCTCCCACATTATATTTGTCTGACTGTCAGTCTGTCTTTCTGACTGACAATCTGAGTGACTGTCTCTCCCACATTATATTTGTCTGACTGTCAGTCTGACATTCTGACTGAGTGATTGTCCCTCCCACATTATATTTGTCTGACTGTCGGTCTGACATTCTGACTGAGTGATTGTCTCTCCCACATTATATTTCTCTGACTGTCAGTCTGACTGAGTGACTGTCTCTCCCACATTATATTTGTCTGACTGTCAGTCTGACATTCTGACTGAGTGATTGTCTCTCCCACATTATATTTGCCTGACTGTCAGTCTGACATTCTGACTGAGTGATTGTCTCTCCCACATTAAATTTGTCTGACTGTCAGTCTGACATTCTGACTGAGTGATTGTCTCTCCCACATTATATTTGTCTGACTGTCAGTCTGACATTCTGACTGAGTGACTGTCTCTCCCACATTATATTTGTCTGACTGTCAGTCTGACATTCTGACTGAGTGATTGTCTCTCCCACATTATATTTGTCTGACTGTCAGTCTGACATTCTGACTGAGTGATTGTCTCTCCCACATTATATTTGTCTGACTGTCAGTCTGACATTCTGACTGAGTGATTGTCTCTCCCACATTATATTTGTCTGACTGTCAGTCTGACATTCTGACTGAGTGATTGTCTCTCCCCCATTATATTTGTCTGACTGTGAGCCTGTCATACTTACTGAGAACTGTCATTCCCACATTATATTTGTCCGACTGTCAGTCTGACATTCTGACTGAGTAATTCTCTCCCACATTGTATTTGTCTGACTGTCAGTCGGACATTTTCACTGAGTGACTGTTGCTCCCATATTATATTTGTATGACTGTGAGCCTGACATTCTGACTCAATTACTGTCGTTCCCACATTCTAATTGTTTGATTGTTAGCCTGACTGACTGACATTTTGCCTGAATGCATGACATTCTGTTTGGCATTCTCATTGTCTTACTACCAGCCTGACATTCTGACTGACATTCAGATTGTATGTGCGCTATTCCGGCTGTCTGAATGGCACTACCACAGTCTGTCTGTTTGTCTTATATTCTGACTATTTTTCTTCTAACCTACCTTTTTAATACTCTGACTGTATGTCTGATATTTCTACTGTCTGACTGATATGCTGACTGCCTGGACGAATGCTTGACTGTCTGTCTGATATCCTGACTGTCTGTATGAAAGAACCACTTCTTTGTCTGACATACATAATCTCTGTACGAATGAATGATTGTCTGTCTGACAGACTGTTTCTATGAATACATGACTGTCTGTCTGTTATCCGACTGTGCGTATGAATGTATGATTGCTTGTCTGAAATCATGTCTGTATGTCAAAACTGAATGACGTTTGGACTCTCCATCGAACATTCTGATTGTCTGTTTGACTGATTGACTGTCTGTCCATTCCGGCATTTCCATCTACATATCTTTATGACTTTCCATATTTGTATCTATGCATGAGTACAGATATATATATATATATATATATATATATATATATATATATATATACATTATGTGTGTGTGTGTTTCTTACATAAATGAAGAAAATATACATGCATGAGCGAGTGTGTGTGTGTTTTAGTAGCTGTGTATGTGTACGGCTATGTATACAGTCATATTCGTCTTATTATGACATATGTTAATTTGTACGTACTCACTTAGTCTCTTATCTTCTATCCTGATACGTTAAGATATGCCAGAGAGATCGTCTGGATGTTCTATCCGATACGTTTTTACCTGTTCTGGTTCCAATCCAGACCTGAGTCTCTCGGAAATTGTCGTATGTTGTCTTCCAATCGTACCTTTGATCGTTCTGTGGGATTCGATCCATGGCTTTATGGATTTCCATGGTTGGCTTGGTATTCGGTAATCTCTTTCACTATACAGATACGGCCAAACCAGTTCTAGGGGTTAGGCTGTTAGTTCTTGACGTATTGCCTGGATACGGATCTTGTCCGTTCTTGCCACTAATAATACCTTTCTAAAGTATGTAATTTCTCTTACGATAACAGCTGAGTTTGTTGTTGTTGTTTTCATTGGTGGTGGGGGGTTGGGGGGGGGGGGGGGTGTCTATATTTGTCACAATATTAATAACAGATTTCTCTTCTCTCCCTCCTCTCGCTCTGCCTCCCTCTCTTTGTCTTTCTTTCTCTCACTAAATGTATGTTTGTCTTTCTCTCTCTCTCTCTTTATATATATATATGTGTATGTGTGTGTGTGTGTGTATGTATGCATGTTTATGCGTTTGTGTATTTCACTCTACTAAAGAAAGAAACATCTAGCAAGAGCGTCTTGCTCATCAGAAAAAGGCAATTAAATAGAGTTGCCCATGGCGGTAGCAACTTTATCATGTAAAAGGAATTGCCACAGAACCTACACCACAAGAGCATTTAACGTACTTCGTTACCTGCTTATTATAAGAACACATCAACAGTGGTGCTCCCATGCTCCTATTGTAGCGAAAGGAAGACCAGGACGCAGAATTTCATGCCCTATGAACCCTATAAACTTGTGCCCTATTAACCCTTAACCCCGTATTTCATAACGTGCTTTTGTTGAGCAAGATGACCCTCAGGAATCGCTGTGTGACGTCACACCTCTTGGAGTCTCCATGCTCCGAAGTACATACATGTTAAGCCTTTTACTTGAATGTTTATAATAATAATAATGTTCGTGTAGGCGTCAAAGGTCCGTTGCGTCGATCCACCACTACCATGTCCAACTGCTGAGGCTGTGTTCATGCGTAGCGTATCGACCGAAATCCCTACTGACTCCCCAGGTCAGGTAAAATATACTGGTCAGAATATGTTAGTCAGGGTCATGTGAAATATACTGGTCAGACTATGTTAGTCAGGTTCAGGTAAAATATACTGGTCAGACTATGTTAGTCAGGGTCAGGTAAAATATACTGGTCAGACTATGTTAGTCAGGGTCAGGTGAAATATACTGGTTAGACTATGTTAGTCAGGGTCAGGGGAAATATACTGGTCAGACTATGTTAGTCAGGGTCAGGTGAAATATACTGGTCAGACTATGTTAGTCAGGATCAGGTAAAATATACTGGTCAGACTATGTTAGTCAGGGTCAGGTAAAATATACTGGTCAGACTATGTTAGTCAGGGTCAGGTAAAATATACTGGTCAGACTATGTTAGTCAGGGTCAGGTAAAATATACTGGTCAGTCTATGTAAGTCAGGGTCAGCTAAAATATACTGATCAGACTATGTTAGTCAGGGGCAGATAAAATATACTGATCAGACTATGTTAGTCAGGGTTAGGTAAAATATACTGGTCAGACTATGTTAGCCAGGGTCAAGCGAAACAAACATACGGGTAAGAAAATATTAGGGCCCGGTGAAACATACTGATTAGACTATGTTAGTCAAGCTCAGGTGAAAGAAACATACTGATCAGACTATTTTAGTCAGTGTCAGGTGAAACATACTGGTCTGACTATGTTAGTCAGTGTCAGGTGAAACATACTGATCAGACGATGTTACTACGGGTCAGGTGAAACATACTGGCCAGACTATGTTAGTCAGGGTCAGGTAAACATATTGATCAAGACCCAACCTCACTTCCAAGCAGTTCTCTCTGAAAACTGGCTGTTTCATGTCAGTCTGGCTATCTTTGTGGGGATCGGCATTGTGATACCCATATTGGTGAGCTTACTGAGAAGTCTCTTATTACACTACAGCCAGGAGGGCCCCAATTCACCTTCTCTAGTACGCCTCGTGATGTGAAAAGAGTCCCTGTATTCCACCACCATACATTAACTCAAGTACGTCTTGCATTAACAGCAACTTCTAATTATAGCATAACCACTCACCGTCTCCACCACTTATAAAGTTGCATCTGAAAGCTGCTTGCACGAAACTACCTTGCACGAAACTACCTTGCACGAAACTACCTTGGACATTTTCATCCCTCAACTGAACTCACTCAATACTCAGTTAGCCTCCTTACACACAATGGTTTCAGATAAATTACATCACTGTTAAATCCCCGAATCTTAATAGTTGTCCATGAATTGCTTCAATATTACAGGATCGGTTCTGTGTAACAATAAACTTACACTTTTTCTGACTTCCAGTGATTTGTTTCATTTATGTATAGTAGAGTCTAGTACATGTCTTAGTACTCAGAAGATAAGTACCACTAAGACAATCAGGCTATAAATTCATGTTAAATAACAACTAGTCATATATGCTCAAATACAGATTTACACTTTTGTTAA
Organism: Ariolimax columbianus; assembly: GCA_036924085.1. Lineage (NCBI taxonomy): Eukaryota > Metazoa > Mollusca > Gastropoda > Stylommatophora > Arionidae > Ariolimax > Ariolimax columbianus. The sequence continues at coordinate 5,189,817 of JAVGWX010000018.1, read as the reverse complement.
TTATTCAAACACACATATATATGTTGTTTCCAATTCTCACAATGATTAGGTTTACTTTTGTGTGCGTCTTTAAAAAGGACGTTAAGTGGCAGGTTGCAGTAGCTTTCCGTACATCCAGAGCGTGCTGATGATGGTGGACCGTTGTCCTTCAGGCGGTTGTGCTATGTTTGGCTTCATCTGCGTGTCGCTCACTACTACGGGAATCACGTCGATCACTCACCTCGTTAGCCAGGCTGCCGTGAAAAGAGCCCGTTTCGAGGGAGGACTGCGAGGAAGCCGAGGTGAGGGCCCTAGCCAGTATATTTTGCCTGACCCTGACTAACATGTCTGATAAGTTTGTTGTGCCTGACCCTGACTAACATGTCTGATAAGGTTGTTGTACCTGACCCTGACTAACATGTCTGAAAAGTTTGTTGTGCCTGACCCTGACTAACATGTCTGATAAGTTTGTTGTGCCTGACACTGACTAACATGTCTGATAAGTTTGTTGTGCCTGACACTGACTAACATGTCTGATAAGTTTGTTGTGCCTGACCCTGACTATCATGTCTGATAAGTTTGTTGTGCCTGACACTGACTAACATGTCTGATAAGTTTGTTGTGCCTGACACTGACTAACATGTCTGATAAGTTTGTTGTGCCTGACCCTGACTAACATGTTTGATAAGTTTGTTGTGCCGGACTAGACGTTAGTCTTCCACCCAAGGTATATATATGTGTTTAAAGAAGGACGTGAGTTAACGCAACAATATGCGGCTGATCTAGTCTCGGACGTGAGTTAACGCAACAATATGCGGCTGATCTGGTCTCGGACGTGAGTTAACGCAACAATATGCGGCTGATCTGGTCTCGGACGTGAGTTAACGCAACAATATGCGGCTGATCTGGTCTCGGACGTGAGTTAACGCAACAATATGCGGCTGATCTGGTCTCGGACGTGAGTTAACGCAACAATATGCTGCTGATCTGGTCTCGGACGTGAGTTAACGCAACAATATGCGGCTGATCTGGTCTCGGACGTGAGTTAACGCAACAATATGCGGCTGACCTGGTCTCGGACGTGAGTTAACGCAACAATATGCGGCTGATCTGGTCTCGGACGTGAGTTAACACAACAATATGCAGCTGATCTGGTCTCGGACGTGAGTTAACGCAACAATATGCGGCTGACCTGGTCTCGGACGTGAGTTAACGCAACAATATGCGGCTGATCTGGTCTCGGACGTGAGTTAACGCAACAATATGCGCCTGACCTGGTCTCGGAAGATATTTCGTTAACTCACGTCCTTCTTTAAACATCGTTGTCCAGTTCTTCACTGTTGTCTTCGACTCACTTCTGCAATGAATGTCAACTGGTCGACATCCTTCAGCTGTTAGAAATCGAATCACCGCAGCATTCATTTGTTAGAAGGAATCAAGAATAGATGAACAAACACATTTTGATGGTTTTATATATCAACAATTACTGTAATCCTGGTGTTCTTTGATGCACTGCCTGTGTCCTATTCCAGGTAGGCAAATACCGAATGCTTGAGTTATCTAAATAAGTATATGTATTTGTTCGTGAATTATCGGAACCCGAAAGGGAAGCAAAGAAAAGTTACACTGTAATATGTCTGAGACAAAGATGGCTTGGACTTCCTCTTCATTTAGAAACAATAGGTCACAAGAATAAGAAAGAAATAACACTGCACGTGGTAACAGTGGAAAAGCCGGAAGGTCCAGTCACTATTTGTGTTCCTTCATTACCATACCTTCTGTTGTGTTGTTTATGGATAGTCCACTGGATGGCTCTACTGCGTCTGCTGAACTGTCTGTGGATGAACAACGACTGCTTCTCCTACGTCTGCTGAATTGTCGGTGAATGGTCCATGGACTGCTTCTACTGTGTCTGCTGAATTGGCTGTGGATTAACCACGACTGCGTCTGCTGAATTGTCGATGAACGGTCGATGAACTTCTTCTAACTACCAGTCTCATTGACAGACGCTTGTAAAGTTCTCTTTAAGTCAACAAAAACATATATAGGTAATGAATCTGTGGCCGCACCAGACCAAACACTAAATAACATCTGGCGTACGACTGCAAGAACTTTGTCAGGAATAAAACTGATGGAAAACAACTAACAAAATAAAACAAAAATCAAGACACGCTGTAAAATAAGCAGTTAAAGTTAGCAGCCATAACTTGAAGTGGCCAGGAACGTGTGAGACATGATATGCCAGTAGTGTCGTTTTTTTTGGTCCTGGTGCGGTCACTGGGCAATTTAACAAACTTCGTTAATCACTTTGTTTACAGCTTCGCAAATTCCTTGAGATTAGATCGAAAATGGAAGGCTAACCCGGTACCCAAAAATACCATGCTGAAATTGGATATGTCGGGCCGAAAGTTGCAAATATCGCAGTCAAGCTGTAAACTACGACACAACGCATTCCGTTCTCCGGACAACATCCTGCTACTTGCAAATCCCGTTTTACGACTTGGTAGCGAGAGTTTGATAGAGAAGAAGAAAAAGATTATTCTGCATCACGTGCACATACATGCCAACTTGAAGGCTAAAGTCATTGTTCTTCTTAGTTCTTAGCCGACCCGTACTTCTACAAGGGCAGATGCCCCCTGTGTAGGTCCCAGCTCTGGTATGAACTGCATGTAGTCGGGGAGACGTTTATCCTGCCTAACGGGATAGTCTCGAGCAGCTCAAAACTCCGCTGCATTGGCACACGCACTTACGGAGGGTGGTTAACTGTTGTGCGAGTGCATCTTAAAAGATTCAAACATTAGAGCAAAGTAAACCCGCAGTCTGTTAGGCACCATCTAAACAAATCACCTAACTATGGCCGGTGTTATGTCATGTCACACAGTTAGTCGACTCTTACGACATGCTCTCTGTGAGGCAGTGGTGCTATTCTTGTCCTTGTCATACATAAAGACCCCGACAGACTACTCGGTCATTGTTCTCTTCTAAGAATTTAACAGCTGTTTCCCCGCACTCTTCACCCTTAAACATGTTATATTACACCAAAAATCGGTATTTTTGGGGGTTATAATTTGAATTATTGTCAACAGTTCGTATTCTCGCCTTGTCTTGAGATTTAGAACCTGGATTTAAGTTTACTTTTGCTGTAGTCTCACCTTGTCTGGAAATTTAGAACCTGGATTTATGTTTACTATCGCTGTATTCTCGCGTTGTCTGGAATTCTAGAATATGGATTTGCGTTTAATATTGCTGTATTATCGCTTTGTCTGGAATTCTAGAACCTGGATTTATGTTTACTATTGCTGTATTATCAATTTTGTCGAAACATATGTTTTCGTTATTATCTGATAAAACGTATATTATCAATATGAAATTGAGCAGGTGGTCAAATAGTTAGCAAGACGGTTATCTGGCCTTAGGACACGGAACAAAATTTTGATTAGGCGTAGATTGTTATACCAGATATAATACAATTCTAACATGCACATTGTTTGGCGACTGCATGAACAAGTCGGATTAATTTCTCAGTGGTGCTGAGAAACTGTCTGTAGCATTTCCCACACAATAATAGCTTTGAGTTTACCAGTACCACCAAAGACAGAGTACTGAGTAGGCGAATGTCGATAGGGACGCTGGCCACCCTTGTGCTACACTCCCCATGGGCCTAGTAAGCCACAAACTCACTACTAATGCGAGTCAAATGCTAGTCCGTAAGACAAACCATGGAAGGACATATAGCGGCATTTTCTAAAAGCCAATCAGACGTATTTATAGAACAGACAGATAGCCTTTTGCCTCCTGGACTAAAGTACTGATTGCCTTAGTTGATGCCAGAATTCCAGTATTAAGTGGACACAAATGCGTGGATCACAGAGGCACAGGAGTAAATAATATAACCTGTGCAACCATCGACACATTAACCTTACTTTCTTGGTTTCAGAAAGAAGTTTTCGGCGATCCTAGCAACTTCCAGAAACGCTACATTTGGAAGTTTTTCATTGATTGACAAAATGTTGTGTTTGTTAACTCGGTGAAGAATATTTTACAAGTTGTGAGAGCACCAAACGGTGCTTGGTTTGACAGATCGAGCATCCCGTGAGTATTTTCATGGCATGCCATTTTTGCAAGTGGATACAGTTGTAAATGGGTACCTGGCGACGTCATGGGTTGATTCGGAGTAGCAGCAGACGCTACGCAGTTCGTGCTCTGTCGTCGATACAATCAGCAATCTTTGGTTTGATTAAAGATTTGCCTTTCTAGATTCTGCTGGTGAAGGTACGCCCTACGCCCGCTTTACCAGACCGTAGTCATTTGGGTGATACCGGAACGTATTGCCCAGTATATGGATGCGTTTGTGTATCGGTGTGTATCTGTGTTTCACTATGGCAGTTTTGCTATACAGTAGTTTTGTCAATCATTTTTGTCAAACTGGACACAAAGGGATTTAGAATCTGGTATGTTGGGAATGCAAACCTAGCTACTCTTTGATCTATAGCCCTATACCACTCACTTCCTCACTTTCAGCAATCATAGCAGCCGAGTATTTATGAGGGCACTCGGGGGCAATGATGTCTTTCCTATGAGCCAATTTCTATTTCTAAATAACAAACTAGATTAAGTTTGTGAAAGTGACGGTTTCATAGTGTAAGAAATATGTGGTTATTATTCTAAAAGATACCACCACTGAAAACAATATGCAACGATTTTGATGTATTCATTCATAAACTGTTTCCGAAGAACACAATATTCATTACACAAACTTGTGAAGAGGCTAATGCTGTCAGGATTATGGTTAATTATACATGTTATGTTACAGGAGTCTGGTCAACATGGTTGGGATAAACACTGTGGTTTACTCAGTAATTAGCCTGCCGAGAATGATTGTACTGCACTACAGCGAGTATGACCAAGGTTCATTATTTTCAGTAGAGCCCGGGATGTGTTAACTGCAACTTCAAATCACCCATACGAAACAAATGGCCATGAGTGAGGAACTCAGTTCCAGTCCTTGGAAACAGAAAAACAAAGACACGGTCAAAAATCCAAAGTTCAACTGCCAATTTTAAAGTATTTAGAAGGTATAGTCACAATAAAGCGGACTACCCAAAAAGTACAGCATCCCAACCAAAATGTACAACGACCTACTAAAAAGTACAACGGCCCATCCAAAAGTACAACAGTGCATCCGACAAGTACAACGGCCCATCCAAAAGTACAACGACCTACCCAACAAGTACAACTGTCCATCCAAAAGTACAACGGCCCATCCAAAAGTACAACGTCCCATTCAAAAGTGCAACAGACAATCCATCCAACAAGTACAACTGTCCATCCAAAAGTACAACGGCCCATCCAAAAGTACAACGTCCCATTCAAAAGTGCAACAGACAATCCATCCAACAAGTACAACTGTCCATCCAAAAGTACAACAGTCCATCCAAAAGTACAACGGCCAACCCATCAAGTACAACGGCCCATCCAACAAGTACAACAGTCCAAACAATAGTACAATGGCCCACCTACAATACAACCTTCCACCCAAAAGTACAGCAGGCATCCAAATGCGGAACTGATAATCGAAAGAACTACAGTCCAACCAAAAGTGGAATCACATACCTCATACCCCCCCCCCCCCCCCCAACTTTGCAGCCTTTTTCCTCCCTCCTCACCCTCTCTCACCTCCCCTTCCTACTTTTCCAAAGCAGTATTCCCTTCTTGTCTATTTCTTATCTCTTTCACTCTAGCATTTTGTGTTCTTCCACATTTTGTCGCGTTCGAAGAGTAAAAAAAAGATCCAGTCATTATGACGTCATCTCGTACCATTTTGACCTGTGTGCTTCCTGGACGTCAAGGGTTGACGTTAATCCTCGCACTCGATCGACACGGGAAGATCAAAGGCGAGTTCTGAGGCACGTGTGTTTATCGTTAATCTACCTTACTGATTCAACCGAAGGAGTTGACATCACAAGTGGGGTGTATCAATCGACATCCAAATTCCCCTTCAATAATCTTACATGTGATATCGCTTTAACGTTTATCCAGAAATAGCCTCAAACAGGGATAACAAAAATGATTAATCGTGAAATATTGTTAGAACGTACGAGAACAATTACAGCCAACAATCTCACAGCTTTTTTTTTCTCGAGTGTTTGGTTTCTAAAGGTTGTTGCTGTTAAGGATTCAACAGCATCCGTGCTCTGGCCCTTGTGCCCAATGCCGAGTAATGTTTTCTACACGTGTTTATCAGTTGTTGTTTAGTGCCATACAAAGTGTTCAATTTATCTGGCCTCTGAGGAAGAAGCATTTTCAAAATATCATTGAGCGCCGAACACTCAAAGAGATAACGATCTGATGTTTCGTATGGGTGTGTACACAGCCGGAGTGTACACATTCAGGGGTGTGTTGTCGCTGGATTCTGTTCAGGTCCTTATAAAGTAGGATGTGTTGGGTTTTCCAGAAAATGGTGCTCTGATATTTTCTTGTTAGATGATTGATACTGTAATTTGTCTTTGGGCTTGTCACATATCTGTAGGCATCCCTCCCCGTGTTGCCCATGGCCCATTTGTTCAGTCAAGTTTTTTTGTTTGCTGTTTTATCCGCTGTTTTGCTGTATCTTACTGTGTGTTGCTGTTCTTGTCTTGATTACTTCTTTGCTAGTATGTCTGCTTTGTCACTGCCAGGATCACCAGTGGTGTAGAAGGGTCCGGGCAGCTATGGTTCCTTGGCCCTGACGCTAGCAGTCAGCTATGGGTCGCTCACCACTGCAGCTCTTGCGCTGCTCAGGATCTTGATCCTGATTCTAACTCTCTATTTAGCCTTCGATCTTGTATGATCATAACAAAATGTAAACAGTTATTGGAATATACCAACCAATGGCGTGTGGTCTTGGTTTACACACCCGACGTGCCATATTCAAATCGTGTCGTATTTGGTTTGACAGACTGGACGACATGTGCTTTTTTTTCATGTTATAAACTCTTCTCACAGTCAGTCAGCTGTGAATGGGTACCTGACGTAGTCGATAGAAAATATTGGAACAGTCATCGGAGCTACGGAGTATGCAGTCGAGCGTCCAGCACTGAAAGAGATAACGTATATAAGGACGTCCAGATACAGTACAGTCGGCTCAATAATTCAATTTTCATTTTGACCAACATCTGGTAAATGGGGACTAATCTAGAGATCTTCTTCTTCTTCTTCTTCGTACGCAGTCAGACAGTAACCATTATTTGTTCGAACAAAGCGGCGTTCATCCTGAGGCTGTCGACACTGCCATAGAGCTTGTCTTGCAGTTCCACTGGTGATGGCCACATCTGCTCTCTCTGATCCTCGTATGTCGGGCAGTTCTGCAGCAGATGTTCAGCGGTCATTTTACCGGTACCGCACGGGCATTCGTCGGTACCACCTATCTTTAATTTGTTGAATAGGTGGTACCTCAGTCTATTGTGGCCAGTGCGAAGTCTGAAAACTACGACCTGCTCTCTTCTGTTCAACTGGTAGTAGGCATCGTTTTTGGTGTAACCAGTATGTTCGGTTTCCCATTTGGTCATGTGTCTGGCTTTGATAAGCCGTTTTGACTCTTCGTACGTCATACTAGTATCTGTTTGTTGTAGTCTTGCACCTTCTTTTGCCAGTCTGTCTGCCTCCTCGTTGCCTTGGATGTTGCAGTGTGATGGGACTCACTGTATCACTACCCTTTTTGGTGTGGACTGCTGGCACAGTTTGCAGAGTGCTGCTCTTAAGTTATTAAGCTCAGTGTTTTTCTGGCTTTTTAGCGCTGTGACTACAGCGAGAGCATCTGTAAGCAGGACGATATGGCTTTCATTTTCCTTGTGTGTCACCATTTATTCCACTGCCGCCCTCAGTGCCTCTGCCTCCGCTCTGAAATTGCTTGTGTACTTACCAGTAGCGAATGACAGTGTTATTGTTCTGCCATTTGGTAGGTTCAGGAATGCTCCTACCCCTCCGTTCTGTGTAGTGTTTGTTACAGAACCGTCAGTGTATGCATGGGTCCAGTCCATGCTTGGGTAGTTTTTCGATATAAAGCTTAGGGTAGTATCTCTCCTTTCTTTTTCAGTCTGGCAGTTTTTGTTTCCAATACCTGGTATATTTTCTACCACCTCTGGAAATATATCCTGCCTCCAGGTAGGTTTTCGTACAGTAGTGATGGGTTTTGATGTTGTTAGTGCGTTTATGGGATCTTCGTGCATCTTTGCTTTGGCTATTTCTGCAAAGTTTCTCCGCTTTAGTTTCCCATTTCCCAAATTGTTTAGTCTCTGGTGCATTGGATGGTCAGTCAGTCTTCGGAGTTTCTCTGACTGCAGCTGGGCTTTGCAGTCTCTTCTATCGGTCATGGATTGCAGTTTTGTAATCTTTTCAAGTTCTACAATTGGCGTTGACTTCATGCCTCCTATTATAACTCTCATGGCTTGGTTTTGAAGTTTGCTAACTTTATCGAAGTTCGCCTTTGCTGCTGTTGTCCATGCCGCAATGCCATACTCGAGAACTGGTCTCACTCTTCCAGTGTACAGTTTCTTTAGTATGCTTTCGTCTGCTCCCCAGCTTGTGCCAGCAAGTTTCCTCATGATTTCCATTCTTTCTCTGGCTCTCATTCGGTTTCTCTCGACCTGACTTTTCCATGTCATGCGCCGATCAAATGTGACTCCCAGGTAGTTTGGGTTGTCGTTTGACTGCAGGATTTTGCCATTTAGACTTAACTTGGTATTTTGGGGTTTTAAGGAAAGCGAGAATATTGTGCATGTAGTTTTCTCCTCGTTTATTTTGACCAGCCATGAGTTCTCCCACTCTTCCAGCGATGTTAGGGCCTGCTGCAACCGATTTCTTGCTATGGTGAGATTCTTTTCAGAGGTCCACATAGGCAGATCGTCTGCAAACATTGAGCTATGGACTCTTTTTGGTATATTCTCTGTAATGTCGTTTATATACACCAGGAAGAGTGTGGGTGACAGTACTCCCCCTTGGGATACTCCCTGCTCGAGTGTCACCTTTTTGCTCATCATCTAGAGATCAATTTTCATCATTAAATCTCGCGTTTCTATATTTGAATATCCTCATCTCCCAGCTGTATTCCTCCCCTCATCTCCCAGCTGTATTCCTCCCCTCATCGTCTAGCTGTATTCCTCTCCTCATCTTCTAGCTGTATTCCTCCCCTCATCTCCCAGCTATTTTCCTTTCCTCATCTTCCAGCTGTATTCCTCCCCTCATCTCCCAGCTGTATTCCTCCCCTCATCGTCTAGCTGTATTCCTCTCCTCATCTTCTAGCTGTATTCCTCCCCTCATCTCCCAGCTATTTTCCTTTCCTCATCTTCCAGCTGTATTCCTCTCCTCATCTCCCAGCTGTATTCCTCCCCTCATCTCCCAGCTGTATTCCTCCCCTCATCTTCTAGCTATATTCCTCCCCTCATCTTCTAGCTATATTCCTTTCCTAATCTCCCAGCTGTATTCCTCCCCTTATCTTCCAGCTGTATTCCTCCCCTCATCTTCTAGCTATATTCCTCCCCTTATCTCCCAGCTGTATTCCTCCCCTCATCTCCCAGCTGTATTCCTCCCCTCATCTTCTCGCTGTGTTCTCTACTCATCCTCCAGCTGTGCTCATCTCCTCCTTGACACTTTCTACGACCACCACTCAACCATCCCACCTTCTTTCATTCCTATTTTTCAAATTGTCATTTAATGTCACTTTCATCATTTAATGTCACTTTCTTCTACCTCCCCTAATACTCTACCATCTACCTCGGTACAACTGTACTTATTTGTAACTTTTCTCTTCTGCCTTCTCAATGACATACATTTATTATTCTGCCTGTCCGTATTTTAGTATCGGTTTTCCTGTTCATTTCACACCAAAACCTCTTTTCCCTACCTCCTCTCATACCTTTCCGCACACCTTATTTCCTGCTACACCTCTGTAGTCCCCTAAAACATGGAGAGCTCAATTGCGGATGACCATTCACGTACTGTGCTACTCACTTTGGTTATAGAAGATACGATGGACGATCCACTTTGTTTATAGAAGATGCGATGGACAATCCATTTTAGTCATATAAGATGCGATGACCCAGTCCATTTTGGTCATAGAAAATGAGATGGCACGATCCATTATAGTCATAGGAAATGCGATGGAACAATTCACTTTGGTGTAAACGTACAGAAACCAAGTTTATTTTATGTTCTGCTTTACTTTCTTATCCCCCTTGGAAAATGTGCTATTAATTCTTGGATGTTTCAAATGTCTTAGTCGACCTGTACTTCTATAGAGGCCCATGTGCAGGTCTCAGCTCTGAAGTGAGCTGGATGTAACTTAGCGGTCTAGCCTCGAGCAGCTTATTACTCCGCTGCGTTCGGACAAGTGCCGTGGAGTGTGGCTAACCGATGTACGAGTTCATCTTAAATATTGGAGTAAAGTAGACTCGCAGTCTGTTAGACGCCGTATATTCTGCTCTTAAACTATCTAAACATGGCCGTTATTATGCCATGTCACACAGTTAGTCGCCTCTTACGACATGCTCTCTGTATGACAATTGTGCTATTCTTGTCTTTATCATGCATAAAGTACCCGACGAACCACTAGGGACACATATACTCGTATGTGGTATCATCTCTAAAACTTACTTTTCCACAAACAAGATACTTCACACTCGATAATTTTCGACTCTTTTGAATGCTTCAAAATACACAATCATGAGTTGAAAAGTATTTAGAAAAGCGACGTAGAAGAAGTCCACGCCGTTAGTCGCCTCTTACGTCAAGCTCTCAGTGTGACAGCGGACATTGTCTAATCTCGGGCCTCCCGTAAACTACTACAAGGTCAATGAACGGTGTTCTATATACAATCCCATTTGCAGCTATCCTTTGCCTGACTTTCATGGACAAATCAATAATCAATATTACACTGACAAATCAACATGCAACAATATATTTTCATTCCCGTGAGCATTCAGTAAAATTTATAACTTCCTGGGAAGCACTTTCAATTGCATTAAGTTGACGTTTCATTAGCAGCGAACAGACAGCCTGGCACATAGAATAAATGATAATAGCATTAAGTGAGAAACCCTAATAAGTGGAACCGTAACAGTCCACTGTAAATTATCGTCAGTTGTCGAGAGACGTGACGTGTCAATTGTGCTGAACATCGTTGTCCAACCATTCAGTACGATAAGGGGATGTGTTTTTCTCATTCGTTACAGCAGAACAGTTTTCCCGGTAATTTGTATTTTTTGTTTGGTTTTGATTTGAATTGTTCCATGTAACAGTTTGACATCAGCCCCTACTGTATGAATACGTGAGCAAGATTAGCAATAGTCTTAGGAAACAATTTACTGCGGTGATGGTCGGATGATCACAACCTTTTTTTTTTTTTTCGTTTACCTTATTTCTCTAATCCTCAAGGCGGTATGCGTTACACTGTGGTGTTTATTTTGCGCCTGTTGGCCCAGTGCATCCGACTTCAGCGTGCATTTTATGTAAGGGTCTGCTTCCTCCTGCATTTTCTAAGGGTTTGCTTCCCCGGGGTAACGGTCGGTGTTGTGATGGAGATCGAACCCAGTACCTTCTGGTTGTGAGCCGTATCACTTAACCACAAGCCCACGCCGTCCCCACAACTTTATTAAAAACAGAGGGAAGGAAGACTAACGTCCGGTCAGGCACAACATGCTGATTGGACATGTTAGTCAGGGTCAGGCACAACATGCTGATTGGACATGTTAGTCAGGGTCAGGCACAACATGCTGATTGGACATGTTAGTCAGGGTCAGGCACAATATGCTGATTGGATATGTTAGTCAGGGTCAGGCAAAACATGCTGATTGGATATGTTAGTCAGGGTCAGGCACAACATGCTGATTGGATATGTTAGTCAGGGTCAGGCACAACATGCTGATTGGACATGTTAGTCAGGGTCAGGCACAACATACTGATTGGACATGTTAGTCAGGGCCAGGCACAACATACTGATGGGACATGTTAGTCAGGGTCAGGCACAACATACTGATTAAACATGTTAGTCAGGGTCAGGCATAACATACTGATTGGACATGTTAGTCAGGGTCAGGCACAACATACTGATGGGACATGTTAGTCAGGGTCAGGCACAACATACTGATCGGACATGTTAGTCAAGGTCAGGCACAACATGCTGATTGGACATGTTAGTCACGGCCAGGCACAACATACTGATTGGACATGTTAGTCAGGGCCAGGCACAACATACTGATTGGACATGTTAGTCAGGGTCAGGCACAACATACTGATCGGACAGGTTAGTCAGGGCCAGGCACAACATACTGATCAGACATGTTAGTCAGGGTCATGCAAATATTACTGGCCAAGACTATCACCTCGACTTCCCAGTAGTCCTCCTTAGAAACGGGCTGCTTTCACAACAGCCTGGCTAACGAGGTCTACGATCGACGTGATCACCGTAGTAGTGAGCGACACGTAGATAAAGCAAAGCATACCACAACCACTCGGAAGACTGAGGCTCACCTTCACCAGCACGCTCGGGATGTCAGGAAAGCTTTTACATTCTACCACAATTTCCTTCATTTTCAGGGCGCCAAAAGGGTTACCAACCCATTGTAGACATTAGCAACCAACAAACCATGAGTGTGTCCTATCCATTCGGTCCTCAAACACCTGCCAACATGGTAGCTTTTGTGTTCTTTTCTGCAGGTCTATATTTGCCATGACCTTTGATGATCAAATACAAAGAATGAGCTGACGAGATTTGTTGATGAAGGACTGCAGTCTTGATGTAACTTTTAATCGCATTTCGTGTTTCAGTACCATATTGAAGATTTTTTTTTTTTTTGTTGCTTAGAGAAGGGGAAGAGTGGCTCCTAGGGTAAGCAATGATCTTACTTTAATTTTTTTTTTGTTGCTTAGATGTTTGCCTCACTAGTTTCTACTGGCGGAGGCGCGCCATTTTCCACCCCAGACCGTAGTCAATTGGGCGATGTCAGGACGCATAAACCAGTGCTTGGATGCATCTGTATGTACCTATGCTAGGTTTGTGCGCCCTCAGGCCCAACCAAAGTGTAATGGAAGGGCTTTACCACGAGGGCGCGTGTGACTGTAGGACAGAGTCAAATGAAACAGAGTGAGGTGAGAAGAGAGAGAAGGGGAAGAGTGGCCCCCTGGGTGAGTCCTCTTTCTTTCATTTTTTTTTTTTTTTTTGCTTAAATGTTTGCCTCACTAGTTTCTACTGGCGGAGGCGCGCCATTTTCCACCCCAGACCGTAGTCAATTGGGCGATATCAGGACGCATAAACCAGTGCTTGGATGCATGTGTGCATCTGTATGTACCTATGCTAGGTTTGTGCGCCCTCAGAAGCTAGCCCAACCAAAGTGCTATGGAAGGGCTTTACCACGAGGGCGCGTGTGAAAGTTGTGCAAGGGTGTGACTGTAGGACAGAGTCAAATGAAACAGAGTGAGGTGAGAAGAGAGAGAAGGGGAAGAGTGGCCCCCTGGGTGAGTCCTCTTTCTTTCATTTTAAACAACCTAATCTGCTTATCTTATTCTCCTTGTAGAATGCTGCTTAGTTCTATATTGGACGAAGATACTGTCTTTCTTCTTTTAATTTAGAAACAAGTTCTATATCAACGTGATTTTATTTAAAGTAGATTTCAGTGTTTCATTCTGAAGCCATATTCTAATGTTCATCCTTGAAGTCAAATTTTAACGTTGATCAATACAGCCATAATTAACGTCTGCAATAGGTTAACTCCCTTGAACTCTCAACCTACCAATGAATTATTTCCCCTCTTAACCTTCTCCCCCCCCCCCCCCCCCCCTCATCCCCATTATTCTGACACTTCACTGAACATTTCGACAAGAACAATGTCTATTCAATGTAAAACAACGAATTCTTTTATTTATGTAAGCAATACCCAATCAATACCAAATCAGATGGAATGTTACCGTATCTATATATTTTGCGATGCTAACGCTAATCCCAGTTTACATTCAATTATCATTATCTCTGTATAAACTAAACCCGAGGTTCAATTTGTAGTCTGTCTAATCTGGCTCTCACACAATCTAATTGATCATGGGCTTGTTCTGTCATCTCTGTCACGTCTGTGACTTCTGACGATCTTGAAGTCTCGTCTTTCCACTGTCCACGTTCCGCTGTGGAATAGAAGGCTGACGCGAGTCGATCTGTTTTATTGTTGCGCCGCTGAGCTACTATTTAGATCGTTACGTCGTTGACCACTGTCCCAATTAGTCACCTTGGATTTTGACACGGTGACAATGTCATTTTTGACCTTCTTGTCTATGAAAACACTTTCGTTCCCTTCAATCACTTCAGGACTTGAAGCTACTGGACATACTTTGACCAACCCTTCAACCACTCCTGGACTTGAAGCTACTGGACACACTTTGACCGACCCTTCAACCACTCCAGGACTTGAAGCTACTGGGCACACTTTGACCAACCCTTCAGCCACTCCATGACTTGAAGTTACTGGGCACACTTTGATCGACCCTTCAACCACTCCATGACTTGAAGTTACAGGGCACACTTTAATCGACCCTTCAACCACTCCATGACTTTAAGCTACTGGATACACTTTAACGGACGAAAAAAGAAACTTACTAGAGTCAGTCCGTCATTCAGTCAGTCAGTGTCAGCTGGAGATAATTGGGTGTGCGTCCTAGCTTCACCGATGTGCTGGTCAAACTGTCGACTCAAAAGCGAACTGCGGGTCTCCTATCATGTTCTGTTCTGTTCTATCTCGAACACACTCCTACACCATTTTATGTGAGGGCTCTATACCCCTTCCCCTTTCCGTGTGTGCTGTGGTGATCCATCTTGTTGTTCTCTAAATATCCAGAAATTCCCACTACCAGTTCTGTGGATATCTTCCCATTACAAGTATTGAATGGTTTTAGAATAACTGGTTTTTGATGCCCACAGATGGACTAATTTGTCCCCATAGAAAACAACAACAACAGCGGTCGACCTTTCTTTCTACAACACGACAGTCGCAGACAGTCGCATGTGGAACCATTTGGATTAGAATAATTCCAAAAATTTGACATGCCGGGGTTCACATGATCATCCGTTGTCCAGTTCTACGTTATCGAAACGAATGACCAAGATGTAGCCCTCCGGCTAAATGTTCTACAACTTTAGCCTGTCACAAGCAAAGGCTAAGTAAGCAGTTCTGTCTGGCTTTGGTTGTCCATCACGTATCAGACTTCTGCTAGGTACTGACCTATTTGATGTATTATGCTAACCTTTGAGTAACCATGACCGGTGGTATAATAATAAAACGTCGTTGTTTTTAATTATCTACAGTCCTTGAGTGTACCTTCAATGTTGATTCTTGGCTCGGTTCTAAAGTTATTTACTAAAGGGATTGTTTTAGAGGGATCCATTTCTTGTATCCCTCTCTGAAACCATATGTTATTGTTCTTCTCTGAAACCATATGTTAACGTGCTTCTCTGAAACCATATGTTAACGTGCTTCTCTGAAACCATATGTTAACGTGCTTCTCTGAAACTATATGTTATTGTTCTTTTCTGAAACCATATGTTAACGTGCTTCTCTGAAACCACACATTAACGTGGTTCTGTGAAACCATATGTTAGCGTTTTTGTATGAATACATATCTTCGCGTTTGTCTCGGAATTCACATATTAACTATCATAACCTAACGTTTGTCTCTGTAACCTTAACCTTAGAATTCTCCACGAAACCATACTTAATCGAACTTCTCTGCAGCCATGTTTCTACGACCAGGAAACTGACAGGAATAGAAGAATGCCACTCAGCAGCAGCTACAGCACCGTGCAGGAAGACAACATCCCCCATTTAGAACGTCAATAAATGTTAAAAAGAGCAGGAACACTTGATCAGCGGGGGGACTTGGACGGGCATTCAGATTGTCTCCTGTTACATTGTTCTGTGCGTTCATGAAAAGAGAAGATGGCCGATGTGACCTTCTTCAACTCAGCTTAAGAAATAAATTATACGGTGACAAGAGAAAACTGAGCCACACTATCAAGTTTATGAGGGAAATAGATGCGATTATATGGTGATAAACTATACAGTGACCAGAGAAAACTGAGCAGACAGTCAAGTTATGAGTTGAATATATGCGATTTCATGGTGATAGACTATACAGTGACCAGAAAAAACTGAGCCAGACTGTCAAGTTTATGAGGGAAATAGATGCGATTATATGGTGATTAACTATATTGTGACCAGAGAAAACTGAGCAGACAGTCAAGTTTATGAGTTAAAAAGATGCGATTATATGGTGGTTAAACTATGTAGTCACGAAAGTACCTGAGACAGATCATTAAATTTATTAAAGGAATTGATCTGATTGTCTGTGAACGAACCACAAATAAGAACAAACATAACTTACGTAATTCTCGGAAACGTTAATTTAATGCTAGCATTTAATTTTACTTCTATGAAGTTGTATTTAATTAATTTCCAAATTTGTATTTGTTTAGTCCTTTTTGTTAACAATTCAATGCACGATTTTTTGTTTCTTTAATTGTTGTCCATGAGTTAATTATTTTAATTTCATTTTTAATTATTCATTCTGGTTTTTAATAGCTCAGCACACACAGAAAGAAGCCATATCCTGACTTATAATCGCTCAGCACACAAAGACAAGCCCACATCCTGACTTCTAATCGCTCACCACACAAAGACAAGCCCCCATCCTGACTTCTAATCGCTCACCACACAAAGACAATCCCCCATCCTGACTTCTAATCGATCAGCACACAAAGACAAGCCCCCATCCTGACTTCTAATCGATCAGCACACAAAGACAAGCCCCCCCCCCCATCCTGACTTCTAATCGATCAGCACACAAAGACAAGCCCCCCATCCTGACTTCTAATTGATCAGCACACACAGACAAGCCCCCATCCTGACGTCTCATCGATCAGCACACAAAGACAAGCCCCCCCCCCCCTATCCTGTCTTCTCATCGATCAGCACACAACGACAAGCCCCCCCATCCTGACTTCTCATAGATCAGCAGACACAGACAAGCCCCCATCCTGACTTCTCATCGATCAGCACACAAAGACAAGCCCACATCCTGACTTCTCATCGATCAGCACACAAAGACAAGCCCACATCCTGACTTCTCATAAATCAGCAGACACAGACAAGCCCCCATCCTGACTTCTCATCGATCAGCACACAAAGACAAGCCCCCATCCTGACTTCTCATCGCTCACCACACACAGACAAGCCTCCATCCTGATTTCTAACCGCTCACCACACACAGACAAGCCCCATCCTGACTTCTCATCGATCAGCACACAAAGACAAGCCTCCATCCTGACCTCTAACCACTCACCACACACAGACAAGCCCACTCTTGACTTCTAAGTTTGTCACAGAAGAAAACCAATGTTCTCAACAATCTTTCTAACCAACAGAAGCTCTTCGAATAATTCTCAGTTAACCCCTTTAAAACAATGACCATATCTACATTTCACATTATATTAGTGAGGTCATTTAGTCGACAATAGCATGGTCTAATAAGAGAGGTCGCTATAGAAGAGATGTAAAGGCACTTGCCTCTCAATTTACAAGAATGAAAAATGTGAGGTTTTTTAATATTTCAATTTTAAAATGAACACTGGTCTTTGGAGGTAAAAGATTAAACACGGACAACTCACCTAGAGTACAATAGGGTAGGTTAGGACTGACCATCCAAATCTATTTTTTTTTAAGTCGGTTAGGAAAACATTGATAACAATGTAAAAGCAAACGGCCTTGGGAAAGGAAGGGCCTTCGGAAACGAGAAGAAGCGGAGTGAAAGTCGCAAGGTAGCCCTTCTGAATACTAAGAAGAAAACAAATATAGCGACATGGAATTTTAGAACAATGTACCAGACAGGTAAAACAGCCCAGATAGCTAAAGAGATGAGGAATTACAAATTGGGAGTGCTATGACTGTGCGAAATAAGATGGACACAGTCAGGAAAGATGAGATTGACTACTAGGAAAATGATAATGTATTCTTGTATTCTGGAAACGGGGGAACTGATGCCCAACATACAGAGGTAGTGGCACTGATGCTCTCCAGAGAAGCAAAGTGGGTGCTCATAAAGTGGGAGACTATTACCAACCGAATAATGAGCGCAAGCTTTAGAACGAGGAACAAACACATTAATATAAACATCATTCAGAGCTATGCCCAAACTAACGAGGCTGACCATGATAAAAAGCAAGAGTTCTACAACAAGCTTGAAGAGGTCATTGACACGCAGAAAAAGAAAGATCTCTTCATTGTAATGGCAGACTTCAGTGCTAAAGTGGGAGCAGACAACCTAGGTTACGAACAGATTATGGGAAGACAAGGAATGGGACAGATGAATGAAAATGGAGAAATGTTTGCAGAGTTATGTGCCCTACACAAAATAATAATTAGAGGAAGTATGTTTCCACATAAAAAGGTACATAAGGCCACATGGAGACCTCCAGACCATGTAACGGAAAATCAGATTGATCACATCTGTGTCAATCAAGTACACTACTTCAGAAGTACACTACACCATGAAAGAGTAAAGCGAGGTGCAGATGTAGTATCAGACCACCACATGTTGCTGGGGATTTTGCAGCTCAAACTAAAAAAAGTACCCAGTACAGGGCGCAAGAAGAACAAAAAATAACGTTCACTTCTTGCAACACCAGGTGAAGAAGACAGAATTTAGCTTAAAACTTAATAATATATACCAAGTGCTACAAGAGCTATATGAGGATGAAGAAATGGACATTAATAGTATGTGGGACCAGGCTAAAGAGATGGGAAATAAGACATGTGAACAAACTGTATGACTCAAGAGAAACCAACACAAAGAATGGATTACAAAAAAGACATTACATTAAATAGAAGAAAGGAAAAAGAAGAAAGCTGTACTCAACAATTGCTGAACCCGAGCCACCAAAGCAGAAGCACAGAGTAATTATACTGTTACAGACAAAGATGTCAAGACATCTATAAGGACAAATAAAAAGGAATTAATTGACAAGCTGGCACATGAGACAGACAAGGCAGCAGAGGGAGGAAGGAAATACTAATCGTTCACCACACAAAGACAAGCCCACATCCTGACTCTACTCATTAACAAAGAACATGGCAAATAGTTAAATTCAGACAGACAAACCAATCAAAGATAGAGAACGCATGATATTGACATCATCGGCGGAACAACAGAAACGATGGGTTGAGTATTTCACAGAAAGTCTAAACAGACCTCCACCACAAGAAGCACCAAACATCCTACCAGGAGAGGAGACCATGAACTTCGACGGCTACCCACCAAGTAAGATATAAATCCAAAGAGCCATATCCAAACTCAAGAAAGGGAAAGCGGCAGGACCAGATGGAATAGCAGCAGAAGCCATAATGGAAGATATAGATAAGACCACTGATACATTGCAAGGATTATTCAAGAAGATATGGGAAGAGGAGAGAGTGCCAACAGAATGGGAAGAGGAGAGAGTGCCAACAGAATGGAAAGAAGGACATATGATTAAACTGCCTAAGAATGAGGACCTGGCAGATTGCAGCAATTATAGGGGGATTGCATTGATGTCGGTGCCAGGCAAGATGTTCAACAGAAACATCTTGGACAGATTAAAAACTGAAGTAGACAAAAGGCTCAGAGAGGAACAGGCAGGATCTCGTCAGGGGAGATCAAGCATAGATCATTTAGCTACGCTACCCATCATAGTAAAATGAAGCATTGATTGGAAATCATCCCTATACGTAAATGTTATAGACTTTGAAAAGGCGTTCGACAATGTGGATCAAAGTACTCTATGGAAACGTACAATAATGTACAAAAGATAGCCTGTGACTTCATGGCAGCTATTTGACTTTCAGAATTTCAAGTATTCCAAGTATTCACGTTAGTTATTCCTGATGTGCACTTTTGTATTCATGATACGTTTAAGTGACCACAAATAATCCACCTAGCGGAGAGCCTGCTGAGACGCCAGCATTGTACTACAGCAAGAATGGCTATGACAACTTTCTTCAGTACATCTCTGGATATACGAAAAGCCACATATAGTCTTGATCTTAGCCAACCTGTTCTTCTACAAGAGCAGATGCTTTTGTGAGGTCCCACCTCTTGCGTGCACTGGATGTAGCCGTGAGAAGTATTTCATGCTTAGAAGGCTAGGCTCGAGCAGCTGCGTTGGGACAAATGCCGCGGAGGGTGTTTAACCGATGTGCGAGTCCATCTTAAAACTCAAACTCTCGAACAAAGTAGACCCGCAGCCTGTTATGCGCCATCTATGCTGCTCTTAACAAACTACCGAATCATGGCCGGTGTTATAAACACAAGGAAGAACGGAGCAAGACAAGGTTATGAGTGCCAGGGCCTCATAAGTAGGGCTCAAGTAAATGGCGAAGACATGATAAGGTGTAGTTCATTTGTTGCTGCACTGTGTTCCAAGGGAGAGCCAGACAGATTCAGATATGCCAGTTTTTCTGGTGAATTCCTGAGCTAACATATTTCATTCTCAGTTCAGGTTTCGCACCAAAGATATGAATGCTCGTATATTAATTTTCGATTCGAAAAATTTTTAATGTTCAATTATTAGAACTGAATGACACGTGATAACACACAACTACACATATTATAAAATGACACAGAGACACATGCACGTAACATTACAGATAGATGTATACAAATAAGCATGACCTGGAAAATATGAACGTTAGATAAAGTTGATAACCCCCCCCCCCCCCCCCCCCCCCCCCCCCCCCCCCAGCAAGTATGGGTTACTTCGATTTGGCCACAAATACACACGCCAAAACAAACAAAAATTTATTCCGACCAAAACATTTTCGTCTTCTGCAAATGACAACACATTAATTATAACTAATTTATCTAAATAGATACGATGACCACGGATAATGACTTATGGGACATGTTTGTGCTATCGTAGATGAAAGAGCAGACGCAATGTAGACAATAATGTCAGAAAAAGCACAGACATCAATATAAGAAAAAATATGGAAGTATAAATGCATTATATGAAGCACGATATATATATATATATATATATATATATATATATATATATATATATATATATATATATACATTTAAGACCAATTAAAGAAACACACAAATTGTGGAATAATATTACAGATTAAATGAAATTGAAGCACCGTACTTTTGTTCTGTATAGACGCGTAGAACACGAAAATCTATTAAATGCTAACACATATAGAAATACATAGGAAATTACGCAATTTGACAGACCATACATTTAGCAATAGAGTACAGGAAAGACTCTTTGTTGTCATATTCTACTATTTAGTCGATACGGTGTTCCAATAAACAGACAAAACCAAGAGGGAAATAGGACACATATTATCATCAAACAATTGTGTGAGGCAGAGTGAACTAGGGATGAACCGTCTGTTTCACAATCCCAACGCATCCGGTTCGAATCCCGTCGTGTTAAGTTTGACACAATTTGTGTTCACGCCCCCGAGTGCAGAACTTAATGGCAACATAACCTACTTGCACACATGCCAAGACACTTATAACAGCCAAATAGTTTTGAAGTTGTAAGGCGCGATGTATTGTAAAGAACATGATACTTACATTACATGCATTTGTTGTACTTCGTAATCAAAAAGTTTATAAAAGTGTAAATTGAGGATTGAGTGTAAAGCAAGTCTTCTTAAAGGAAAAGCAGAGACCAGCAATGTATGTAAGAGAAGTTAGGACATTATTCCCACCGTCATAATCTGGGGCTGTTGGAATTTGATCAACGTATTATAAGAATAAGAGATCAAGATGCTGAGCAGCGCATGAGCTGTAGTGGTCAGAGACCCATAGCTGCCTGCTAGCGTCACGGCCAGCGAACCAAAGCTGCCAAGACCCTTTTACGCCTCCACGCGGTGATCCTGGATAACAGGCTGCAGCAGAGCAGACTGACTAAGGAGAAGGGATCGAAAAAGGAATGCTAACTCGGTACTCAAAAAATGCTTGCTGAAGTTGGATGTGGTGGACCGAAAGGTGCAAATATCGCAGTCAAGCTGTACACTACGACACAACGCATTCCGTTCTCTGGACTACATACTGTTACTTAAACCCTTTAAGGGTTTGGTAGCGGGAGATTGAGAACGAACGAAACCAAGCCAAGCCATACGAATAACACACGATGCAATCACCAGTTCTGCCAAAGAATGGACCCCGGAAGGAAAGCAAAATAGAGTCGAAGATAAGATAAGTTGGCTAAATAAAACACATGACGAAATCAGGACCATGAACCAGATTTGGGACGCTATACGTTGTAGTGGTCGAGTGAAATGGAAGAAGTTTGCTGGTGGTCTTCAATACGCAAACAAGATGAGGGTTCGACGTGATTCCGTAGTAATCAGCGACACGCAGGTGAAGGCAAAAATACCACAACCGATTGGAGAACCCCGGTCGACCTTCATCAGCAAGCTTGGCATGTGAGGGAAAGTTACGAGTTAACGTCCATTTTAAGGCGCACAAAAGAGCTATCCTACTCATTGTGGGCATTCAACAACATCAATAACGCTATCAACCATGAAGGTCACTGATCGATGTGTCCGTCAGTGATCAAGGTTCTGGGAAGACGATTACACATGTGAGAATCCGACTGAGAAAACTTTACTTGAGTCGCAGCATCTGCAACCAGATAACACACAGTTCATGCAAATGTTTATAGTATAATCTAACGATTAGCCTGACTAAACGTTCTGCAGTTAAGATGGATATCATGAGACAGATGAATGGGTAATTTGGATACAGTAGTAGGGTGACAGGTATTACGAAATCATTTTTTTAAAAGTATCTGAGATATTTAAATATGGCAGAATTATGTCTATATACTTAAATGGTAAGTAATGAGGACAAAAAAAAAAAAAGGTGAGAAAATTAGGGGCTGATTTAAATGAGGCATACAACATTTGAATTAATTCGAGAATAGAGATCTAAGATAATAGAGGAATACAGGAACTGAAATAATTAAGGAATCTAAAATTAAAAATAAAACATTTGTGATAACTGAGTAATGGATCATCTAGGGTATTGTAAAATACAGGCTCTGGAGATAATTAGAACATACTATATGAGATAATTGAAGAATATAAGATTTGAGACAACTGAGGAATAGGTCATGTGAGGTCTTGAGAAATGCAGGATCTGAGATAATTAGAGATTATATTATATGAGATATTTGAAGAATAGAAGATTTGAGATAACTGAGGAATAGGTCATGTGAGGTCTTGAGAAATACAGGCTCTGAGACAATTAGAACATATTATATGAGATAATTGGAGAATAGAAGGTTTGAGATAACTGAGGAATAGGTCACGTGAGGTCTTGAGAAATACAGGCTCTGAGATAATTAGAACAAATTATATGAGATAATTGAAGAATAGAAGATTTTAGATAACTGAGGAATAGGTCATGTGAGGTCTTGAGAAATGCAGGATCTGAGATAATTAGAGATTATATTATATGAGATATTTGAAGAATAGTGGATACACGATAATGGGATATAGAGCAAATGCGATAAAGCAACAGAGACAAGAGGGTTTGACATTTTTAGTTATAGAGAATCTGATGTCATTGGCAATAGAAAATCAAATATACTTGAGAAAAGAGGATTTGACATTATTAGTTACATGAAATCTAATGTCAATGACAATGAAGAGCCAGAAATGACAAGACAGGTCGTCATCTATTATTGAAAATAGAGTATCTACGTGTGGTCTTGGAGTTGGGAGCTTGGTTAACATTCTGAACGTCCTAGGTTCAAACCACGTCATGCCCATTTTAACATAGAGGACATGTCATGCTTTTCCATGGTGTGACCTCTTGTTTCAATCGACCCAGATGTAAAGGGGCACCTAACGAATTCAGGAAAAAGTTAGAGCCTCTACTGAGTTGGTGCTGTCTTCTGCACTTTTAGCAATGAGATGAATTCAGTGCAGGTGGGCTCGTCCAGTCGTATCGAAGCAAACGTTCATTAGAGAGGATCTGACGTCATGAAAAACTAGACATTTATAAAAATCAGTTCCGATTTTACTGACTATAGAAACAAATATATGTGAATATTCTGGTAGTTGATACTAAATGATTTGAGATTACTGAGGAATTGATACAGTAATTGATACTAAATAATTTGAGATTACCGAAGAATTGATACAGTAATTGATACTAAATGATTTGAGATTACTGAAAGTAGGAATCCTTCATGACGACAAAAATCAATCAGAACATATTGGCTGATAGTAATGACACTATATGTCTATTGAGAGAAAAGAAGTCATGAAATAACGTAATGACACTAAATGTGTTGTAACAAAACGAGAATAATGAAGAAGAAAGAACAATAGGGGGAAGGCGCAGAAGTAGGACAATATAACAAAGTAAAGACATTACAATAATAAATAAAGAAGATGACAAAGAAGAAATTAACAATACAAAGGAAGAACAATCTTTACATAATAGAATTCTCAGAAAACGATATTTAGGAATTTGTAAATAGTTATTCCGGATAGCTCCGTCATATGATAAGTATTTGCAGATAAAAACAAGCAACACAAGCCATCTTGGTTTATCTGAAAACTGGAACCCATCCAAAAATAAATCAAGCGTGGCAGACATCTTTCCTCTTTTCAAAACACAGTTCTCTTTGCTTCCGTTCTAGCAGAGGCAGAGAGGATGACCTCAGGGTCATCCAAGCCAGCCAGTCACGTCCGGTTGTAGCGCGTGTTTACTGTAACAGAAAGAAAGGTTTACGTTAGGGTTGGGATTCCAAGGGTAATCACGTTCTGCATAAATAAGCTGGTTAAGAAACCTGGCTTGCTCGTTCATGTTCCTGGAAACAGGTCGTGTCACAGCAGTCTGACCAACAAGGTAGGGGTTGGCACTGTAATCCAAACAGTGCACTACAGCCAGGTGGACCCCGGTACAACTTCTAAAAAAATGTTAATGTGAGTCAATGTTAACCACTAACACAAAAAAAGGCGCCAGGAGTTAAGGACGAGTAGCTATCACAACTACCGACCACAACAACAACAACATTAGGTTAGGATGATAAATAATGCAACTGTTCATGTGTTGCTGCTGTTTGTCTTGTTCTGTTGGTGTTGTTTGTGTAATGAACTGTCTGTAGATAATTTGAGGTTGTCAGTGAGGATGGTGATATGTTTGTGAGGATGGTGGTGGGTTTGTGAGTGAGGATGGTGGTGGGTTTGTGAGTGAGGATGGTGATATGTTTGTGAGTGAGGATGGTGATATGTTTGTGAGTGAGGATGGTGATATGTTTGTGAGTGAGGATGGTGATATGTTTGTGAGTGAGGATGGTGGTGGGTTTGTGAGTGAGGATGGTGATATGTTTGTGAGTGAGGATGGTGGTGGGTTTGTGAGTGAGGATGGTGATATGTTTGTGAGTGAGGATGGTGATATGTTTGTGAGTGAGGATGGCGATATGTTTGTGAGTGAGGATGGTGATATGTTTGTGAGTGAGGATGGTAATATGTTTGTGAGTGAGGATGGTGATATATGTAACATAGTGACCAAGTCTTCACCTCTCGTCTGAGCCAGGTGTTACATACAACCAAGACCTGACCTCATGCCAGGTGTAACATATAGACCAAGACCTCACCTCACATCATGGTAAGGTGTAACATACTGGCCAAGACCTGACCTAGCACAAGAGCAAGATGTAACACACTGACCAAGACACCCAATCTCCCGGCAGGACCATGCTTTTATGTTAAGTAGAACCGACATTAACTGACACTCGGGAGGATCCACGTGACTTCAGGCTCGCAGTATATTCCCGTTATTGTCCCTCCCTATTGCACATACGGTTTTCAAATATGTTCTCTCTGTATAACAATCTAACCAGACTGCAAGCAAAAAGTCAGAGAACGGAGACCGCCATTCGGGTTATGGTGTTAGCAGACGATTCTGCCCCGGTCGCCCACATCGAAGCCGAATTATAGATCCTCTTTAATAGGTTGGTAAAATTATGTGATCTGTTTGGGCTCACCATCAGCGTACAAAAGACGAAAGTGATGGCTCAGGGTGCACATCCTCTAGACATTGTCTTAAACGATAATAATCTGGAGGTAGTAAATCACTTAAGCTACCTCGTTTCTATCATCACCGACAACCTTTCACTGGACGCGGAGCTGTAGAAGCGATTAGGAATGGCCTCATCAGTACTTGCCAGGCAGTGTGGAATAACAACATGCTGACCATCTCCACACAAGTTGCTGTGTACATACCCTGTCTCATTAGTACATTGTTCTATGCCAGCGAAATATGAACTCTGTATACCTCACATGAAAAAAGGCTAAATCCTTTTCATAGACGCTTACTTGGAATTTCATGACAGAGTGACTAACAACGAAGTGTTGGATGGTGCAAAGATTGTCAGCTTAGTTAGGATCCTCCGCCAGCGCCGCTTGCGATGGCATTGTCACGTGTGCAGAATGGCGGAAGCGCGAATACCAAAAATATCTTATATGGAGAGCTGACCATGGGCAAGCTTAACAAAGGTAGATCCTTCCTCAGAAACAAATATGCTTACAAGCGTAACAAAAGTAGATCCTTCCTCAGAAACAAAGATGCTTGCAAGCTTGTGATCTGAAGGCGTTGGACATGAACACGTGCAACTGGGAATAACTTGTTAAAGACAGACCCGGCTGGAGGCAGGCTTTGTGTGTTGGTCTGCAGGCAGAGGAAGACAGGATGCGTCAAGATGCAGACTCCAAACTTGTGCGGCGAAAGCAAGGGCAAGAACTGACTGCCCCCTCTCAAGCGTAAAGTCCATTGTTTCTCCCGACTGACTGCATGCCAATAAACCAACTGTCTGTATATTTCTCATCAATCTATTATAATACCATTATCAAGATCAGGGGTCAGCACCATCTTCTGTACAAGGGCTTGGTGTCATGTCAGTGAGTGGACAGGGCTCAGAGGTCATACTGATCAATAGGCAGGGTTCTTAGGCCATATTGGTCAAGAGACAGGGCCCTGAGGCCTTGTTGGTGACTTAATCTGTTTTGCCTCATTCATCTATAGCTAATAAGTTAATGTGGTAATGAAACATTAGTGTCCGGAGTTGTAAAAAAAAGGACCCATTACAAATTGATTAAAAATTATTATTACTTGGTCAAATTAAATGTTAATTCGTACAGCTGTACATAATTACCGAATACAGATGGTTCTTATCTCATTATGTGTGCGAACTATTCTTCCTGAACTGAAACGCAAGTCCTCAGACTGTTCGCAATTGAGCGTCTGAAATTAGTTGTGGGGTCTTTTGTGTTCAAGCGAAACACTTTTTAAATCAGTAAGCCCAAAAGGGCAGAGTAAAAAGGATTTAGATCAGAACTATTTAATGGGCAAAGTGTTGGAGGTACAACAGCAAGAATAACTTTCAAGAAAAACGCATAACTTGTCTCTAGCGTGAACGCCATTTTGGAGCAGACGGGTCTGAGGATGACGTCATCAGAAACACGCAAACGTGACAAATTAAAAAAGAGATGGAACTACTACTACTGTACACATTTTCATGACATTTCATTAAATAATGACAAGTTCATGATGAATTTGTAATTTGACCTTTTCCCTCCACTCTCCCTGTTTGTATGTATACAACGAGATCCTATTAACACGCCAGTAGTAATATGGTGTAAGTCCCATCATTTTTTGATCAACTTCACACTTGAGATGATGTTGTATGTATCACGCCGGCATCCTTTATTTTCTACAGTTGCTATGGTACCCAATGCTGGAGGCTGGGTGGACTCCGATATTCCGATTGCCGTTTCCACACACAAAAATGATATCCCTTTCAAATTTGGTGCGAAGCCAGCGTCTCCCCTCGCTCTCTCTTTCGTTCCTCGATCACATTTTTAACGTGAATAGAATCGACGTGCCCCAAAACACTTGTTCGAAGAGGTAAGGTAACCTGGTGATCAGATCCATAGATTTGTATTACTCTACATCGGGTTTCCTGTATTCACCATTGTTGTGAGCCGTAACATGGGCGGGACAGGGAGATCCCATGCTCGTGAACCCTATCTCGACCGGGACAGGGAGATCCCTTTCTCGTGAACCCTAACATGACCGGGACAGGGAGATCCCATGTTCGTGAACCATATCTCGACCGGGACAGGGAGATCCCTTTCTCGTGATCCCTAACATGACCGGGACAGGGAGATCACATTCTCGTGAAACCTAACATGACCGGGACAGGGAGATCACATTCTCGTGAACCCTAACATGACCGGGACAGGGAGATCCCATTCTCGTGAAACATATCACGACCGGGACAGGGAGATCCCATTCTCGTGAAACATATCACGACTGGGACAGGGAGATCCCATTCTCGTGAAACATATCACGACTGGGACAGGGGGATCCCATTCTCGTGAAACATATCACGACTGGGACAGGGAGATCCCATTCTCGTGAACCCTAACATCACCGGGACAGGGAGATCCCATTCTCGTGAACCCTAACATGACCAGGACAGGGAGATCCCATTCTCGTGAACCCTAACATGACCAGGACAGGGAGATCCTATTCTTGTGAACCCTAACATGACCAGGACAGGGAGATCCCATTCTCGTTTACTATCTCTAAACAACGAAACCAAAAACAGGCATTGTTGATGATGTAAACAAAGATGAAAGAAGATAATGATGGTTTACCTTGATAGAACATGTCTCGCTCAAATGTACACAGTCTGGTCTGTGGGAGAGATAGACCGTTACAAGGTCATGTTAGTAAATACATTTGACAACTGGTTGTGTACCTTTTGTAGACTACAGTTTTATTTATTTAGCCAATACAAACATGGTTATTTCTAAAAGATGCAAGCCGGCCCTAAAAATGAAAACATACGTCATTTATTTAATTATTAAGACCCTATTTAAATAGATGCAAACATCGTCATCTTGTAGCATGTCCTTTGCAGAACGTCGCTCTCATGACAGCATGTCTGTAGGAAACTCTGTCTTCCGCCAGTCTTCCGACCTGTCCCAATGTCAAATCCAGCGTCTTCTTAATGTCCTGAGTTCATCGTCTTCTCAGTCGGCCTCTGCCTCGCTTCCCAGTGACCATGCCTTCTATAACCGCTCTCTCCAGTCCGTGTTGTCGTTTAACTTGCCAAAAAAACCTCAGTTTTCGGGTCATTACATTGTTTAAAAGCCAATTCTCCTCTACATTCAGATCCTGCCGGATGGATTTGCTTCTTTGTTTCTTTGTCCACGGGATTTTCAGGACTCTTCTGCAGCACTGTTTCTCAAAAGCACCGATCTTCGCTCTTAGTGCTTTTGTAAACGTCTGTTTCACATCTTTAGGTTGCAACAGGAAAAATGCATGTTCTTAGGATCTTTACTTTTACTGCCTTATGTGTATTATGCTATTGGTTCTGCATACTTGTTAGCTTCTGCATTGCCATAGTCAGTCGTCTTCTTACTTCCTTTGTACAGTTTCCATTGTTGTTTAGTATTGATCCCATAATGAAGTGCGTCTGGTTCTGGGCTGCACTAGAGATACCCCGATTGTGATGATGCGGTACATGTTGGGATTGTTATATGTGACATCCAGACATAAACTGGCCCAAGTCAAAGCCTATATGCGTGTCACCACAGACACTCGATACCCTCTGCACAGTAGTATCTCAGATATCAAGGGATCAAGAATCAAGAGAGGGTTGTCATGGATGGCACAGGCTGAGACAACAATCGGACACGTCACTCTAGCTGAGACGATAGCCAAAGGGGAAGAATGGGTCCACACTGGTGATAGAATGATAGAGTACCAGAAAGTCATCATAACCTTAGGCATGGAATGCAGAGAACGGAGCAACGAGAGAGCAGAGCACGAGGTAAATCAGCTGATAACTGAGAACACCCAGGAGAGTGACGCTGTCATATACACCGACTGATCAGTCGTGCGCAGTGGGACACCAGGCTGGGGTTTCTCGGCTAGAGGGAGAGGAGAGGTCGTTGCTGAGTGGGACATCAGGCTGGGGTTTCTCGGCTAGAGTGAGAAGAGAAGTCGTTGCTGAGCGCAGTAGGGCATACATGCCAACAATCTCCAGTATGAGAATGGAGACGGAAGCAGTGACCTCAGCACTGAAATGGATATCTTAGACTTCTATAACAAAGGCAGTCATCGTGACAGAAGCGCAAGCCATACTTCAGAAAGTACAGAAGGGATGGCTTAGGTACGATTGGATAGCAGCTGTTGAGACCTCAAACTTCCAGGCGCTGACCTGGATCTACTGCCCTGCTCATGCCTGGGTTCAGGGCAATGAAAGAGCTGACATCTTGGCTTTACGGGCTCCCATCATGGGCACATTGGTGATGGACAGAAGTGACATTTTGAAATCAATCAATGACCGCCTGCTGGATGAGGATACCACAATAGATGAAGCAGCAATCCACAGACTGCAAAGTTTCAACATTAAACGAGGTTCGAGCGGAGTAGGGCGCATGAGAGGGCGGTGCAGGAGCGTGTACAACCAGCGAGCTACAGGGACCATCAGCATCCATTCCTTACGCCATTTGATGAGAGAGACTGAGCACCTATGGGTTTGCCCGGAGTGCAGTGACGTCGATTCTTAGAAACAGAAACAGAATTGATCCTAAATATTCAAAATGTTCATCGTTTTCAATCTATACGCCAGCGATCTCGATTTTATTTTGGAGTTTTGTCTAATCAGTTGTCATAATTTTTGTTGTTGTTTTTGTTGTTGTTTTTTTGTTTTGTTTTTTGCATTTAGGTAGAGATTCTGGGCTTCACTATGTTTCTGGACTAATTTAATTATTTGTTGTAGGCCCCTGGCGATGTTTTAGAGCAAAACTGTGTTGTCATCATATCGTATTTCCGGTATTTCTTTTCGTCCTATACTGAAAGGATCGACGTCTATAAACATTGGGTCTGCCTTGACTTTCCTGATGAAGTTTTCCGCGTTTAGGATGAACAAGTATAGTGAAAGAATGCAGCCCTGTCTGACCGCCTTGTATCTCGAACCAATCTGAGGTTTCATCATGCATTCTGACGACTACTTGCTGACCCTGTAGAGGGTCTCTATTAGTTGAACCAGATGTCAAGACCCTTCTACACCTCCACGCGGTGATCCTGGATAACAGGCTGTAGCAGGGCAGACTGGCTAAGGAGAAGGGATCGAAGAGGGAATGTTAACCCGGTACTCAAAAAATGTTTGCTGAAGTCGGATGTGTTGGACCGAAAGGTGCAAATATCGCAGCCAAGCTGTAAACTACGACACAACGCATTCCGTTCTCTGGACTACATTCTGCTACTTAAGCCCTTTCAGGGTTTGGTAGTGGGAGATTGAGAACGAACGAAGAAGAAGAAGAAGAAGAAACCAGATGTGCTGGGAAGCCCATTTCTTTCATAATGTTCTCCATTTGTTGATGGTTTCCACCTTCAAAGGACTAGCTGTAGTCTATAAAACAGGCATGCAGGTCCGTATTAAATTCTCGGCTTTTCTCAATGATGGTTCCCATGTTGAAGATATGGTCTCTCGTGCCTCTTCCTGGCCTGAACCCTGCTTACGTTTCGTTTATTTCATAGTCCAGCTTTCTTTCTATTCAGTTAATAATGATACTCAATAAGATATTGCTGGCGTGGCTCATCAAGGCGATAGAGTGATAGTTTGTACATAGCTTTAGATCCCCTTCTTTGGTAATGTAATGTACAGAGATCGTTTCCAACCTTTGGGCCATTCTGTGTTGCGCCAGATCTTATTACAGACTGCATGGTATATGCGGACGCTTGCCTGTCCTACCGCTTGTCGTCAGTGCAACGGGTATATCATCGCAGCCTTGGGTTTTCCACTTTTTCAGCGTTTTCACTGCTGCTCGAACTTCCCTCAATGTGGGTTCAGGTTCTTCCTGTTCATTGTTTGTTAGCAGTTCTTCGTTTTTGTGTTGTTCTCGTACATCTGTCTGCAGTATTCCACCCCCCCCCCCTCCTTCCCCGAACATCTCTCTGCAGTATTCCACCTATCTTTCTAGAATGTCTTTGCTTTCTGTCATAGTTGCCCCGTTTCTGTCATGTATTGTCATAATTTATCTATTTAGAAACTGTATGTTAAATGCTCCTAGAAAAACAAACCTTGTTATATGTCAGGAAGAGACACGGAAAACCATATCTTCAACATGAGAAACACCATGGAGAAAGCAGAAAATTCAATACGGACCTGTATGCCTGTTTTATAGAATACACCAAATCCTTTGCATGCGGAAACCATTTTCAGTTGTGGAACATTATGAAAGAAATAGACTTCCCAACACTCGTCGCCTTCTGCCTGTTTGTCCCAAGTGTGTTATCATTTCATTTGTTATCGCGTCGGGTCTAGATGCCTTCCTCATCTTAAGCTGCCCTATTGCCCAATTTAATTCTTGGATGCTCAAAGGCTTGTTAATTTCATCCCCATTGTTTTCTTTCCTTTTCCTTCTCTTTCTTAGTTCTTTTTCCACCTCTCTAACTCTTACTTTGGACATGTTTATTTTTGTGTCGTCTACACAACCCGCGGTAAGTAGATTGTCTGCTTGTTTTCCTGTATATGTCTCGCCACTCTCTTGAAGTACCGTTTTTTCATGGCTGATGGTTTTCTCCTCGTTTAGGCTCCTCAACCAAACTCGTTTTTTTATGTCTTCCTCCATGTTAACGGATGCGGTTTTTTCCTGCCAACCTTTACGGACATACGTGAGTTTTCTTTCCTGTAAATAGCTTCCTGTTTGTTGTGTTATGTGATGTTGAAGTCTGATAGATCTTGCTCCATGGTAGTTCTTGTTTTTGTGGCTCTGTCTTGCAACTCTTGTAGCTCCCTGGTCCAGAAAGGTTTATAATGCTGTCTTCTGCCTCGTGGTATTGATTTTTTCGCTGCCTCTGTGATGATGCTTGTAAGTGTTGTAGTGTTTATCTTACATTGGTTGATGTCAAGGGTGTTGTTAATTTGTCTTCAGCTAAGTTCTTGTAGAGGTTCCAGTCTGCTCTTTTATAATCTTAGTTAGCTGTCTTCTTTATGTTTATGGGTAGTTCTAAGTCCACTATTTTGATCATGACTGGTTTGTGATCACTTCCTCCAAGCTGTCTGATCACCTCTCTTTTTGTGTGCCCTTGAATGTTCTCGGTTGCCATTGTCAGGTCAGTTGTTCTCTGTGTTCTCCAGTATCTTGGGTAGCAGGTTGGCTCTGTGTCTGGTTCGTTTATTAGAATGAGAAAATGTTCTGCCATCCAATCATCCACCTCATCTCCTCTTGCATCCATGTTGTGGTAGTTCCAACTTAGAGAGTGGCTGTGATCCTTATCGGCTAGTAGAGTGTTAAATAGTTCCAGGTTTTTGCTACTGGGACAGTAATAGTTGGTAATTTGTAGCGGTTCTGGGAGGATATGTATTTTGATTGTCAGATGTTCAGGCTCATTCATGCTTCTGGAGGTTTCTATAGCGACTATGGAGTTTCTCTACTAATGGAATGATACCTTCTTTATGGCCCTCTCTGTCCAACATGTGCGTTTCATATCCCCTAATACTAAAGCACCTATTTGCATTTAGATATGTTTCCTGCATGTACATAACATCTACATTGTGCTCATACAGGAAGTTGTGCAGTTCAAGCTTCTTCCTCATCATCTCCTGTGCGTTCCATTGTGCAATCTTGAGAGTGCTGTGTAGTCCAGTAGCTTTACTCTGCTTAATCCTGGTACACCGATACGCAGAGCTGTCATCAGTATCTTGGAATGGATCCCTTCGAGACTTGGGATCCGCGCTGCCTCTGCCTGGTGGCAGTCCACGGAGGCAGCCCCATATCTTGTGATATATCTGAGCATACTCATTACCGTATATACGTACATGCCCTCTTCCATTTCTGAGTACCCACGTCATTCTGGCTGACAAGTTCCGTCTTCAGTGGGGGGAGTTTTGGAGGTTTCCTTCCCATATCCCGTCTTCGGTGGGGGAAGTTTTTGAGGTTTCCTACCCATGCCCCGTCTTTGGTGGGGGAAGTTTTGGAGGTTTCCTTCCCATGTCCCGTCTTCGGTGGGGGAAGTTTTAGAGGTTTCCTTCCCATGTCCCGACTTCGGTGGGGGGAAGTTTTTGAGGTTTTCTACCCATGTCCCGTCTTCGGTGGGTGAAGTTTTGGAGGTTCCCTTCCCATTTCCCGACTTCGGTGGGGAAAGTTTTTGAGGTTTTCTACCCATGTCCCGTCTTCAGTGGAGGAAGTTTTGGAGGTTTCCTTCCCATGTCCCGTCTTCGGTGGGGGAAGTTTTAGAGGTTTCCTTCCCATGTCCCGACTTCGGTGGGGGGAAGTTTTTGAGGTTTTCTACCCATGTCCCGTCTTCGGATGGTGAAGTTTTGGAGGTTCCCTTCCCATTTCCCGACTTCGGTGGGGAAAGTTTTTGAGGTTTTCTACCCATGTCCCGGATCATCCAAACACCGTCTGCCGGGCGTCAGTTGTTTTTGTTTTAACCAGGGTAGCTCCCTGGGTGTGACCGTGGTGGGGATTGGGTCATGTCCACGCGCTGGTGGACCCAGCATCGGCCGCATCGGCCTGACGGAGGGGTCACACTTCACTGACGGTTTCTCTTTGGGTTACCCCACCCACAGCCTGCTATTTTCGAAATTAAAAATAAAACACAGACAAAACACAGACACGTCTATGTAAATTGTAGACTTTAAAAATCCAAATATACATACATTCAGAACACGAAAGAGTCCCCTCCACCCCTTACCGGGGGTTGCGAATCTCTATCGAAACGTGTCACCAGCACCCTCGCCATCAGCAGCGCTGCCCCCGGATATAAGGGGCCCAATGAGGACGGCAACATGGAATGTACTGACACCAAACGGGACTGGCTATGTTGCGGCGCTGGCTAGAACACTAGGTCGATTCAACATTGTGATCACCGGTGTCACTGACATAAGACTAAAGGGACAAGGCCAACAAGATGGCGAAGACGCATGCCTGCTGCATTCTGGTGGCCTTTTGTTGAGTTATAGGCACAACACTGCCTTTGACTATCTAAATTTTTATGAAAGCCAGATTGTAGGAAAGCCAGATTTTTAGGAAAGCCAGATTTTTAGGAAAGCCAGATTTTAAGAAAGCCAGATTCCAGCCATTTGTTGAAATATAGGCACGACACTACATTTGACTATGTAAATCATTTTTAGGAAAGCCAGATTTTAGGAAAGCCAGATTCCAGCCATTTGTTGAAGCACAGCCTAACACTGCATGTTGGATAGCATGTATCGGGTCATTAGTAGTGCTGTTTAATAGCAATGGTGTCTAGATGATGAAGTTGTTAGCCGCATACACAACACTTTTCAGTCGCCTTTCTGAGTAGCCAATTCTGACATCCACGGAAGAAAATAGTGGTTGTGTTATGTTGCACAGAAACCATTCGGGCGGCTTACCAACTTAGCCGATGGATTTGGATTAGCCGAGTCATCAGATGAGAGCCTGAGATCCAGATCCAGCATACTGAAGCCCCAGAAGAAAGATCAAAAGAATGCAGACGTAAGATAATATGATGAAGAACTAAAGAAACCGAAGTGAATATCACGGACCAATATTGGAACACTGTACGAACGATTGTTGAAGTCCTAACAAAGTGGAGGGAGTGTGTTGATTATAACATCACACATGATGGTCACTGGCTGCGTTGCCAGTCTTCGGTTAAAGACTTCAGAAAAAGAGGGCAGGACAATTAGAGAAAGCCGGCGGATTGGTTAAAGGTGTAGTGCTAAGATGCCATAGTTTTCTCTTGAATGGAATGGATAATTCCTGAGAGTATATAGTAACACACAACTAATATATTAAGATATTTCTATGGAAACACGATTTACCCTTTTATGTGAATTGATGTTCGTTCTGACCACTCTGTGATTAAGTTGCATTATTGGACGAATGTTGCTTTCTAGAGGTAGGTCTGGCTCGTTCTCTCTGCTGTTGAAGATGATGCGAAGGTCCGACAACTGTTGTGTGTAAAAAAAAACACACAGAATTATCGATCAGTTCGTACCTTGATTATCTACCATAGTTTGTGTTCTCAACTTATTCAATAGACCAGCAATCAGTGATTCGTTGTAACAATCAAGTTTTGAGCATTCTTCTTTTATCTCCTCTTCTGATCAATGAAATACGAGTCATTCACTGTTTTTTCGTTCTGAAATCGGTTACGGAATACTTTTTCAAGAGATTTCTTTCAACAAAGCAGGTTCTTGCCACTCGGCAGAGCTGTCACATGTGAGGATATAACCGTTTGCGTAACTGCCGGGGATTAGTCAGGCTTGCCATAGATGGGATATTGCCTCAATGCTACTCCCTTTTTACGACATTATCTCCATATGATAGTGGGCATGATCTCATCTTTGTCATACTCAGTGTCCCTTACTCGTCCTCCAACATCTATGTCACACTGAGTGCCCCCACTCGTCCTCCCACATCTATGTCACACTCAATGCCCCCCACTCGTCCTTCCCCATCTATGTCACACTCAGTGCCCCCTCCCCACTCGTCATCCCACATCTATGTCACACTAAGCGCCCCCACTCGTCCTCCCATATCTATGTCACACTCAGTGCAACCCCTACTCGTCCTCCCCATCTATGTCACACTCAGTGCCCCCCACTCGTCCTCCCATATCTATGTCACACTCAGTGCCCCCCACTCGTCCACCCCCACCTATGTCACACTCAGCGCCCCCACTCGTCCTCCCCCATCTATGTCACACTCAGCGCCCCCACTCGTCCACCCCCACCTATGTCACACTCAGTGCCTCCCTCGTTCTCCCCCATCTATGTCACACTCAATGCCCTCTCTCGTCCTCCTCCCCCCCCCCCATTCATCCTCCCCCATCCATGTCACACTCAGTGACATATATATATATATATATATATATATATATATATATATGACTTGTAGATAAAGCCAAGCATAGCACAACAGCCCACAAGGACCCCGTCCATCTTCATCAACACCCTCAGGATGTGAGGAAAGCTACCGCAACACGTTCCTTAAAGTCCTTTTCAGGGCGCACAAAAGCATAAACACACTCGTAGTGGGCATTCAACAACAGCAATAACATATACACATTGACGAATTAGGCAAGTCTCGTGAAAGAAAAGAAACAAAAAGTAGAGTGCTAAAGAAGTTGGCGATAATAAGGTCATTTTGGTTAACGAAATCTCATTAGGACAGCTACTCTAGTGAGGTGGCAGAACAAGTCAATATGCCCAAAAGAAATAGGTTTTTTGGTGCAAGCTTTTATTTAGAATCCGTCAACATTTGATAGATTAATAGGTCTCACTAGTGGAGGATCGGCACACTATGTCAGCTCTTTAAGTTGGAGAAGATCGTTAAAATAGGAGAAATAGAAGTCCACGCAAACAAACAATTTAAAAAAATTTTTTTTTTTTTTTGCGTTCGCCTATTCCTGTAATCCCCAAGTCGGTGTGCGATGTACTGTGGTTTTTATGTTGCGCCTGTCGGGCCAGTGCATCCGACTTCAGCATGGATTTTATGTAAGAGTCTGCTTCCTGCTGCATTTTTTTCTAAGGTTTTGCTTCCCTGTGGTAACGGCCGGTGCTGTGATGGGGATCGAACCAAGCACCTTCCGGTTGTGGGTCTTGCCACTTAACATTTAGCCCACGCCGTCCCCAAACGGACAATTTCTAGTACAACACATGACTGGAAACCGTACTGTGAGAAAATGTACAGAACGTCATTAGAAGATGTAAACAACAATATCCGTGAGAGGATAGGATAAACAGATGAAAAGTTAGAGTCATGTCTGATTACATCATCAAAACGAGAAAGTGAGCGTTGGACTGCCGACTTTCGATATCACTCATAAATATATTCTCAATTTCCTGAATATTTCACAGACTACTAGTCTCACTCATAAATATACTCTGAACTTCCTGAATATTTCACAGACTACTACTCACTCATAAATATACTCTGAACTTCCTGAATATTTCACAGACTACTACTCACTCATAAATATACTCTGAACTTCCTGAATATTTCACTCAGACTACTAATCTAACTTGAACTAACTAAAACATAGTTCAATATTTCTTTACTTTCACATTAGTCTATCCCTAACTCGTCATCAATTTTAATATTCATATCTAATGACTTCTCCGAGGCATGCAAAGAAATCTTTCTGGAAAGGAAACAAGAACACAAACAGGAGGAAATCCCCCAACAACTCAGTAGAAAGTTAATACTCCAAAGTCGCACAATCCTGTAGACAGAGACTATTGTCAGTCATGACTGAAAGGCGATACTTTAGCCAGTCATAACTGCATAGGGCTAATGTAACCAGTTATGACTAAATCGGTTTCTATATTCAATCATGGCTTAAATGGTTATCTATAGGCAATCCAGACTGCAGTGGCTACACTAGCCAGCTATGACTGAAGTGACTATTATAGCCAGCATAGCTGATGGGGCTACGATAATCAGTCATTATTGCAGGGGCCACTACAGCCAATTATGACTGAAAGGGGCTGCTATAGTCAGTCATGATTGAAAGCAGTTGCTAGTCAGTAATGACTGAAACGGACTTTTATAGGCAATTATGACTGAAAGGGGCAACTGCACTATACTACATATCTATTTTTAATTATACTCAACTGACAATCAAAATATAATTATCAAATTGACAATTTCAACCCAGACGTAGCGATAGAACAAAAACATAAACAGCTCTAACATTGAGACCAACATGTCTTCGCCAGGAACATAGAAACAACACACATTGAAACAACTGACAGGTCATAACAGTGGTAGATACACATTATGGCTTTTCTGATAATAAAAATAGGTATTGATTAATACAAGGGCTAAGATGCACAAACTATGCACGTTACGACTAAAAGGTCTTTATCAGGAACCAAATGCATCACAAATGAAAATATTTTTGTTAATGTTAAAGAACATAATGAAAACTGATAAAGCATATAAAAAACGTGCCTGCACAAAGCTTAAAAAACAGGTATCATGAACTCTGAATAAAGTGAATGACATGAATCGGTAAACATGACGTCATGACAGGAAACATAATGTAATGAAAAAAGAAAAATGTGAAACGTGAAAGACAGGAAATCAAACGAGAGATATTATGGTATGGGGATAG
Organism: Ariolimax columbianus; assembly: GCA_036924085.1. Lineage (NCBI taxonomy): Eukaryota > Metazoa > Mollusca > Gastropoda > Stylommatophora > Arionidae > Ariolimax > Ariolimax columbianus. The sequence continues at coordinate 5,150,625 of JAVGWX010000018.1, read as the reverse complement.
ATAGAAGAGATATGATCAGCTTTATAATTTCACCGATACTGAATGCTCACCTGCTCTTTTGTTATCCACAGAGGTTTGTTGAGCAAGATCCAGGTAACCGTCTCGTAGCATCCAGGCTGTGTAAGGGAGCCCTCGTAGGTGACGTACTCTGTCGTGTTAGGGATGATGTGGCCGAAGGGGATATCTTTGATAGGGATCTCACTACCTGTGACGTTATACAACAACTAATCTGTTAGATTTACGGGGAAGCGTGGGTGCCAGAGGTCAGCGTCGCGGTCAGCAACATCATACTGACCAACACTCCCATCTCACCTCAAGGTAGAGCCAAGTTTACTGACCAATACTCATGTCTCACGTCAAGGTCAGGCCAAATTTACTGACCAATACTCATGTCTCACGTCAAGGTCAGGCCAAGGTTACTGACCAATACTCAGGTATCACGTCAAGGTCAGGCCAAGTTTACTGACCAATACTCATGTCTCACGTCAAGGTCAGGCCAAGGTTACTGACCAATACTCATGTCTCACGTCAAGGTCAGGCCAGGTTTACTGACCAATACTCATGTCTCACGTCAAGGTCAGGCCAGGTTTACTGACAAAAACTCTTGTCTCACGTCAAGGTCAGATGACGTATACTGACCAATACTTCTGTCTCATGTCAAGGTCAAGTGATGTTTACTGACGAATACTCCCATATAATGTCAAGGTTAGGTGACGTTTACTGATAAATACTCCCATATAACGTCAAGGTTAGGTGACGTTTACTGATCAATACTCCCATATAACGTCAAGGTTAGGTGACGTTTACTGATCAATTTTCCCATATAACGTCAAGGTTAGGTGACGTTTAATGATCAATACTCCCATATAACGTCAAGGTTAGGTGACGTTTACTGATCAATACTCCCATTTACGTCAAGGTTAGGTGACGTTTACTGATCAATAATTTCATTTTTCGTCAATGTAAGGGAACGATTACTGACCAATGATTTCATCTCTCATTAAGGTCAAGTGACGTTTACTGACCAACATTTTCATCTATTGGCAAAGTCAAATGACGTTTACTGACAAATGTTCCGGCCTAATGTCAAGGTCAGGTGCTACATGTCGAAAAAGACCCTTACCTCATGTCTATGCCATACACATTTAAACAGGACATGTTATAGTAGCCTGGCCAACAATGTGGGGTCAACACTGTGATCTCCCTGGTAGTGTGCTTACTGAGAAACCTTACTTTGCACTACACCGAGAAGAACCTAGATCTACCGTTATAGGTTCCCGTCGGGATATGAGAAGAGTCACTGCAACCCCACAGCCAGATACAGTTCATCAAGAACAACGAACAGGTCAAATAGCTCAGAAAGCAACAAGTCCGAAGCTAATTTCAGATATCCCATCGCTCCGGGTTTCATTGCAAAGATTGTATTGCTGGTCTATTGATTACAAGACAAGGCTCTTTAGAAATGTTGGAAATACAACAAAAATGCAATGCTGTTTGTAAAAATGTTGGATATACAACAAAAATGTAATGCTGTTTGTAGAAATGTTGGATATACAAGAAACATGTAATGCTGTTTGCACAAATGTTGGATATACATCAGAAATGTAATGCTGTTTGTAAAAATGTTGGATAAACAAGAAAAATGTAATGCTGTTTGTAAAAATGTTGGATATACAAGAAAAATGTAATGCTGTTTGTAAAAATGTTGGATATACAACACATTTGTAATGCTGTTTGTAAAAATGTTGGATATACAACAAAAATGTAATGCTGTTTGTAAAAATGTTGGATATACAACAAAAATGTACTGCTGTTTGTAAAAATGGTGGATATACAACAAAAATGTAATGCTGTTTGTAAAAATGTTGGATTTACAACAAAAATGTAATGCTGTTTGTAAAAATGTTGGATATACAACAAAAATGTAATGCTGTTTGTAAAAATGTTGGATATACAAGAAACATGTAATGCTGTTTGCAAAAATGTTGGATATACAACACAAATGTAATGCTGTTTGTAAAAATGTTGGACATACAAGAAAAATGTAATGCTGTTTGTAAAAATGTTGGATAAACAAGAAAAATGTAATGCTGTTTGTAAAAATGTTGGATATACATCAGAAATGTAATGCTGTTTGTAAAAATCTTGGATATACAACAAAAATGTAATGCTGTTTGTAAAAATGTTGGATATACAACAAAAATGTAATGCTGTTTGTAAAAATGTTGGATATACAAGAAACATGTAATGCTGTTTGTAAAAATGTTGGAATTACAAGAAAAATTGTGAATTGTTTGTATGTTGGACATCAATACGATTTGTGCTGTTAGAAATGTTGGACTGTTACAGTTCCAGCTGGAGCAATGGCGTTTATGGAAGGGGAGATTGGGATGGCGACTCAAATAAACACACGTTACCTGAATGTGTTAGACGAACGCAGCTCGACACTAGGTCGACAAGGAAACGAGGGGTTAGGTAGACAACTTTGTCTTGTACAGGATCGGGTGTCAGAACTGACCACTCTGGCGTCAAACTTGACAGGGGTGGAGGATGTTCTCAACGAATACTTACAGGACAGGCCACCAAATTTAGAATGACAGTGACTTGTGAATAGACAGCCAATAACATTTTAAATGAAGTAGTTCTAGACTGGAGTGGTGGGTAAATCAGCCGACCCTGAGAAGACCTTTGGACAGCCATGTTTGTTGCTTGACAATATAAAAGACACTGTAGAGATAAATATGGCAGACTGGCTGTGAGATTGGGGAAGAGACTAGAAGAGAGAGCTCACGGAGTGGTTATCCCATCATACACTTCGAACTGAACCAGACGTCCCATCATACACGTCGAGCTGGACTAGTCGTCCCCTCATACACCTTAGCTGGACCAGTCGTCTCATCATTCACCTCGAGCTGAACCAGACGTCCCATCGTACATCTCGAGCTGGACTAGTCGTTCCATCAAACACTTCGAGCAGGACCAGTCGTCCCATCATACACCTAGGTGAGCCGTTGGTCCCATCATACACCTTAGCTGGACCAGTCGTCTCATCATACACCTCGAGCTGGACCAGTCGTCCCATCATACACCTCGAGCTGGACCAGTCGTCCCATCATACATCTTAGCTGGAACAGTCGTCCCATCATACACCTTAGCTGGACCAGTCGTCCCATCATACCCCTCGAGCTGGATCAGTCGTCCCATCATACAATTCGGGCTGGACCATTCGTGCTTAATAGGTAGTTATGAGGGACAGCTCCTGGATGTAGTGTTCTGATTGTTATACGAGTGTACAGATCGCACGAGGACGAGATCTGAATATATATTGGATGTGCAGATCGCATGAGGACGAGTTTGTGAATGTGTGTTGAAAGCCTACGTGGAGGACGGCGAGCGAACTGGAGCCATTACGATGTGGCTAGAATAGTATTCGAGTTGTGAAGTTCTGTTGTTGCAGGTATGGGTTAGAATCTGGGTTTTTTTAAATGTACCTACAGCAGTAATATCAACAGCAACTGCTTGTATCTTCAGTGGTAGTTAAATAAATAAATAAATAAATATATATATATATTTATATATATAATGATTATTTAGTTTAGAAGTCCTTTGTTTTTTTTGGTTGATATTGTGCAACAATTATTCTTGTTGATAAATTATATTATTTTGTTTTATGGTCAGCGATTGTGTTTACGATGTTTTGTTGTGTTAAAGTAGTGTAGTTGTGTAGATATATGTTGAAACTCTTAAGACAAGTAAACTACTCAGCTAAACATAGACTCTACCACATATCTTAATTTAGCATCATGACTTAGGATATCAATAACCGTAACCATGCCACAGGACATCCAACAAAAGATGTGGGATGTGCTGTCTAGACATGTTAAACATCAACAAAATTGTGGGATGTCTAGAAATGTTGAACATCAACAAAATTGTGGGATGTCTAGAAATGTTGAACATCAACAAAATTGTGGGATGTCTAGAAATGTTGAACATCAACAAAATTGTGGGATGTCTAGAAATGTTAAACATCAACAAAATTGTGGGATGTCTAGAAATGTTGAACATCAACAAAATTGTGGGATGTCTAGAAATGTTAAACATCAACAAAATTGTTGGATGTCTAGAAATGTTGAACATCAACAAAATTATGAGATATCTAGAAAAGACATTGTTAAACGTACACTCGTACACAGATACACAAATGTAGCCTTAAAGCGGGCACCTGCCTACAAGGATGAAGTGGTAGTGTCATCTTTGTATTAGTTCTCAAAATTTTCTGATGAGGGGTCACCATTTGTCCTTCTCACCGACTTGCCTTAACTAAATGTGAGCCAGTAACCGATTAAAACTGGGTAGACTGGAGTGTCTCGAGATTGGGATAAAACTCAATCGCAATGACGCAAACGGTATCAGCTCTAACTGTTCTTTGACCCAGAATGTGAGTACTCCTTCCATAAAACTCATCAATGACTTCTTTGACCCAACTATTTTCGTACTGAGCCTACGAGACTTCGCTTATCCTGTTTTCTGTCTCTCTTCCTTTATAAAGCTAATTCATCATAAACATTGTCTGTCTGTGCGTTAGAAATTTAGAGAAAGTTAGATTCGGTTTGTTATTAGTCATCATGTGGTGTCATCGATAAACATTTGCCTGACGGATCACAGACTTAATAACGTGTGTGATAAACATCTGTGACAGATTCAAATGGTATTTACATGGCCAGTCTAGCCAGGTGTAATAGGACAAAGGCAACCTCAATGTCAGTCTAGCCAGGTGAAACAAGATACTGAGTCTCGCTGTAAGTCTAGCCAGGTGTACCAGGACAAAGGTAACTTTGAGGTCAGTCTATGAAGGTGTAACTGGCCAAAGATATCTTTGAGGTCGGTCTTGCCAGGTGTAATAGGGCAAAGGTAACCCCGCGCACAGACTAGTCAGGTGTAACAGGGCAAAGGTAACCACGCGGCCTATCTAGCCCGGTGTAACAGGGCAAAGGTAGCCTCGGTTCCAGTCTAGCCAGGTGTTAAAGAGCAAATGTAACCTCACGGTCAGTCTAGGCAGGTGTAACAGGGCAAAGGTAACCTTGCGGCCAGTTTATAGTCGTCTTTCAATTCATGAACAAGTCCGAAGCAATTTTCTACTAAACTGCATGTCAGATCCAGATGATTACTCTCATGTAGCCTTAGAATATTCATGATATTAAAACATTGATATTATTTAGTCCATAGATGTTAAGAAATTTGCACATCGACGAATTATTCAGATCTTTTAGAACCATTGCAAAGAAATGCCATTAATTTTAAGATATTACAGTACACAGCTTAATTTCTCGTCACAGTTTGTTCATAGGCGTATCTCCTTAATGTCTTGATAGATCAATTGATTGTTTGTGTTGCCCTTTATGTAAAATCGTAAAAATAACATCAATATGCAACAGTTAGTACAGCCCTTCGGTCACCCTTAGACCCCCTAGGTTGTATCAACTGCGCAACTAATTTTATGTTGCTTAATGCATTTGAATATTGCAATGTATTTGTTGCCATTGTTTGTACACCTTATTGTTTTGATACGCTAATTCATTGAAATCTACTAATCAGTATGTCCACAAAAGATGATATTAATCATCCGAATATGTCGATTCAAAGAGGTTGATAATTGTTACTGCCTGGACAAATTGTAATCCATCTCGTTGCCTGTACTGTACTTCTTCCTGTAGCACATGTTCAACACACTTCTTCTAGAACTGAATGTCTATTTATGAAAGGTATTCACGTGTCAGCACTTCAACACAAAACATTTTAAATCTTCTGTTCGGCAACTTGTCCTTTGACTTTAGCCCACACAAGCTTCAGGGGGTTTAGCTGCGCGTGATATGCAGGTAGTGGCAGAGAAGTGTGACCGTATTCTTCAATGATTTTGTCGATATGATACACATCGGTCTTATTTGTCTTCCTCACAAGCTGCAACAAGTCAGGTTTCAAATACGTGTCTTCGAAATTCACTTTTTCCTTATGTAGTCATGTTTTAATTTGAGCTTTAATGTTTGATACAGTTAGTACTTTGTCTTCCTCTGATACTGCATTGTGATAGGATGAATTATCCATTACTAGGCATGATGGTATATCCAGAATTGGAAGCCGTTCATTCGTCAGCCAATGCCTGACAATTTGTCCATTCATTTCAGAATGGTAGTCTCTACCGCCATTACTTTTTGTTAGGAAAATCAGTTCAGCGTCATGGAGAAGTCTGTTTTCACGGCTTCCGGCATACGTTAGTATAATGCGATGCCCCTTGCTGCTTGGAATGTGTCTTTTCTGTTCACCATCACCTGATTGCCTTTATTTACAATGGTTGTGGTGAGCATTGACCGAGGATTTATCTAAGTATACAATATCCTAGCCGTTCGTTTATCTGTCTCAGGTATTTGTTTCTGACAGCAATCAACTGTAGCTTTTCGCATACAATATTCCTGCCGCCTGAAGTTGTTATGAATGTAAAGCCGGCAGCTCTTACAATTTTCCAAAGAGTACTTTTGGAAACTTCAGAACTGCAGTCGGATTGCAATGTAATTTTTAGTTTCAGCAGAGTAACAAGTCGATTTTTCGTCAACAGTTTCAATATCTCCCGTTTTATGACATCTCTGTCGAAATCGTCAAATGTCTTTTTCCTACCTTGTTTGCTATTAGTGCCATCTTAGGCCTGTCCAAGGCAGCGGTTAACGGATTATCTATCCTGACCAAGCGTCAATTGCGTTCGTTTCTCTGGTTCATGAATATAGCAATTTACATGACCGATCTTAGATTTCCTGCAGAAAAACTGTTATTGTAAAACGTTAACTTTCTGGATTGTTATAAATGCACACTTCAAATTCATTTTGAAATTGATATCAATGTAACTTTTGAAAAAGAAACTTTATGTCACAACCCCACAAACTATAATATACACCTATAACTGAACGACAGCTTCAAATGAATGACCTTGGTTGTTTCCCGCATTCGACAAAATGTCTAATTGCGGCACGGAATAATCATGAATTTGTTTTTAACTCAATGTATTCAGCACGATTGAATACCGTATACATGTTACAATTATGTCCTATTCGGTGAATGTTGTTTTTAATGCAGCCTAATAAGTACATTTTTAAAAATACATACAATTTCTTAGAGAAAAAAATATCTACTTAACCTGATGGATATTCTAAGGATGTAAGCGAAAAATCATTTGGATCTGACATGCAGTTTAGTACAAAATTGCTTTGGACCTTGTTTACGAATTAAAAGACAAGACTTTAGCCAGATGTAACAGGGTAAATACAACCCAATAGTAAACTGCTGTTGAGGATGAGGTGCTAAGATGTCATTAGTGCTTTTTAATGTTGAGCGCCCAGCCCAGTTCCCTTTCTCGTTACATTTCTTCTCTAACAACAAGTCAGGTGCCTATCTTAGCTATCTCGACAGGAGCGTAACGATAATGGAGGTCGAACCGGGTGCCCTTGACGTGAGAAACGAGCGTACTACCACTTGACCAATCACACGTTCTGTACAAGGCAGCCTACCTTGTAGTTAGAAAACGTAAGAGAGTTGTCACACAATCTCAGAGAGTGAACACGGAGTTGAGTCGAGCCTCAAATACTCACGGTCGCTCACGAGCTACCAGCGACGATATTTTCAATAGCTCGTGAGAAATATTTTCTTGACAAAATTTTGCAGAAACATAATTGAACTCAAGAGTCTGAATTGTCAAAACTGCATGTACAAAATCGAATTAAGAGTTCGATGGAACGGTGACAATTGTGGCTTTCGTTTGTAGGCAGCGACAGTCGTTATGCTAGTCGCTCTAACAATTACCGGAAAAAACAAGATGGAAGCGGAAAGACACGCCAGAATTATAAATTTGAACGCATACATGTAAGATATGCTTTCTATATAATTACTCATTTGCTATCTTGTGAAATTAATGTTCTAATGTCTTGTATACGTTATTCATATACATTATCCAATACCTGTCAATAGATATATGATTTGGACGTCAGGTCAGGTAAAACATACTGATCAGACAATGTTTGTCGGGGTCAGATGAGTATACTGATCAAGACCCCACCTGATTCCCATGCAGTTTGTCATGGAAAGAGGCTGTCTCGTGAAATATACCCAATGAGTTAGATATCGACGCGTTTCCAATATCTACGAACAGACGCAGATAAAGCCAAAAATAGCACAACAGCCTGTAAGACACCTACTCTGGATGTGAGGAAAACTACTGCAACCCGCCACATAACGCACTTTTCACAACGCACAAAAGAGGAAGCATACTCATTATAGGCATTCAACATCAACAATATTTGAAAATGCATGGAACGTTTCAAATGCAATACGTTGGTAGAAACTCGCCACATAATTTTAAATTTGAAAGTAGCTCACACACTTGGTGAACCTGACGACCCCTGATCCAACATGTGGCACCCCCAACGGCAGTGTATGCTGTAGTAACACGTTAACCTATTTTGTTTTGTCTGACGTGCCTGGACGACACAATCACTTTAATGAGAACACACGTTCAAGTACACACATGTAATTGGATCTCACTAACAATGGTTGTGGTCGAGTCGTGATCCACTGGTTTGATATCAGCCTTCTCACTAACAATGGTTGTGGTCGAGTCGTGATCCACTGGTTTGATATCAGCCTTCTCACTAACTATGGTTATGGTCGAGTCGTGGTCCACTGGTTTGATCAGCCTTCTCACTAACAATGGTTGTGGTCGAGTCGTGGTCCACTGGTTTGATATCAGCCTTCTTACTAACTATGGTTATGGTCGAGTCGTGGTCCACTGGTTTGATATCAGCCTTCTCACTAACAATGGTTATGGTCGAGTCGTGGTCCACTGGTTTGATATCAGCCTTCTCACTAACAATGGTTGTGGTCGAGTCGTGATCCACTGGTTTGATATCAGCCTTCTCACTAACTATGGTTATGGTCGAGTCGTGGTCCACTGGTTTGATATCAGCCTTCTCACTAACAATGGTTGTGGTCGAGTCGTGATCCACTGGTTTGATATCAGCCTTCTCACTAACTATGGTTATGGTCGAGTCGTGGTCCACTGGTTTAATATCAGCCTTCTCACTAACAATGGTTGTGGTCGAGTCGTGGTCCACTGGTTTGATATCAGCCTTCTTACTAACTATGGTTATGGTCGAGTCGTGGTCCACTGGTTTGATATCAGCCTTCTCACTAACAATGGTTATGGTCGAATCGTGGTCCACTGGTTTGATATCAGCCTTCTCACTAACAATGGTTGTGGTCGAGTCGTGATCCACTGGTTTGATATCAGCCTTCTCACTAACAATGGTTGTGGTCGAGTCGTGATCCACTGGTTTGATATCAGCCTTCTCACTAACTATGGTTATGGTCGAGTCGTGGTCCACTGGTTTGATCAGCCTTCTCACTAACAATGGTTGTGGTCGAGTCGTGGTCCACTGGTTTGATATCAGCCTTCTTACTAACTATGGTTATGGTCGAGTCGTGGTCCACTGGTTTGATATCAGCCTTCTCACTAACAATGGTTATGGTCGAGTCGTGGTCCACTGGTTTGATATCAGCCTTCTCACTAACAATGGTTGTGGTCGAGTCGTGATCCACTGGTTTGATATCAGCCTTCTCACTAACTATGGTTATGGTCGAGTCGTGGTCCACTGGTTTGATATCAGCCTTCTCACTAACAATGGTTGTGGTCGAGTCGTGATCCACTGGTTTGATATCAGCCTTCTCACTAACTATGGTTATGGTCGAGTCGTGGTCCACTGGTTTAATATCAGCCTTCTCACTAACAATGGTTGTGGTCGAGTCGTGGTCCACTGGTTTGATATCAGCCTTCTTACTAACTATGGTTATGGTCGAGTCGTGGTCCACTGGTTTGATATCAGCCTTCTCACTAACAATGGTTATGGTCGAATCGTGGTCCACTGGTTTGATATCAGCCTTCTCACTAACAATGGTTGTGGTCGAGTCGTGATCCACTGGTTTGATATCAGCCTTCTCACTAACTATGGTTATGGTCGAGTCGTGGTCCACTGGTTTGATATCAGCCTTCTTACTAACTATGGTTATGGTCGAGTCGTGGTCCACTGGTTTGATATCAGCCTTCTCACTAACAATGGTTATGGTCGAGTCGTGGTCCACTGGTTTGATATCAGCCTTCTCACTAACAATGGTTGTGGTCGAGTCGTGATCCACTGGTTTGATATCAGCCTTCTCACTAACTATGGTTATGGTCGAGTCGTGGTCCACTGGTTTGATATCAGCCTTCTCACTAACAATGGTTGTGGTCGAGTCGTGGTCCACTGGTTTGATATCAGCCTTCTTACTATCTATGGTTATGGTCGAGTCGTGGTCCACTGGTTTGATATCAGCCTTCTCACTAACAATGGTTGTGGTCGAGTCGTGGTCCACTGGTTTGATATCAGCCTCCTTACTATTTATGGTTGTGGTCGAGTCGTGATCCACTGGTTTGATATCAGCCTTCTCACTATCTATGGTTATGGTCGAGTCGTGGTCCACTGGTTTGATATCAGCCTTCTTACTAACTATGGTTGTGGTCGAGTCGTGATCCACTGGTTTGATATCAGCGTTCTCACTAACAATGGTTGTGGTCGAGTCGTGGTCCACTGGTTTGATATCAGCCTTCTTACTAACTATGGTTGTGGTTGAGTCGTGATCCACTGGTTTGATATCAGCCTTCTCACTAACAATGGTTGTGGTCGAGTCGTGGTCCACTGGTTTGATATCAGCCTTCTCACTAACTATGGTTCTCACCGATTGGTGGTCCACTGGCTTGATATTAGTCTTCTCACTAACGGTATACGTGCTCAAAATGTCAATAAGACAGACGTCTATTGGGGAAAACGTTCAAGTCTAACCTGAACACAGAGTGGATACTTCAGGTGTAAGGAGCTCTATTCCTCAGCCACACAAATCACACCCCTCCCCCTCGTCCCATCCCACCCTTCCTTCTTCGTTCGTTCTCGATCTTCCGATACCAAGCCCTGAAAAGGGTTTTGCAAGTAGCAGGATGTCCGGAGAACGGAATGCGTTGTGTCGTAGTTTACAGCTTGACAGAGATATGTGTACCTTTCGGTCCGACACATTCGACTTCAGAGGTCATTTTTGAGTACTGGGTAGCCTTCCCTTTTTGATCCTTTCTCCATAGCCAGTCTGCTTTTCGGCAGCCCGTAATCCAGGACCATCACAAGGACTTGTTGATGGGTTTTGGCAGCTCTGGCTCGATGATCCTGACGCTAGCAGTCAGCTATGGGTCGCTGGCCCTGACGCTAGCAGTCAGCTATGGGTCACTGGTCCTGACGCTAGCAATCAGCTATGGGTCGCTGGCCCTGACGCTAGCAGTCAGCTATGGGTCGCTAGCCCTGACGCTAGCAGTCAGCTATAGGTCGCTGATCTCGTTCATGCACTGCTCAGACTCTTGATCCCAGAGTAGAATTTGAGCATCTAAGTAAGTAAAATATCATTATTTTCTCTACCTTACCATCCATTCTTTTATTTGGCGCTCACCCTGAAGAGGACATATGTGACGTTATGTCATAATTTACAGTGGGACTATGCTGGGTGGGTCTTTTGGTCCGGCACATCCGATTTTAACACGGTATTTTTAGAGCCTGGATTGTCTTCCCTCTTCAATCCCTATTCTCTCACTCAGGCTACATAATTGCAGTATTTCCAGTACCGTTATTTGGAGGTAAAATACGGTCATGGTCAGTTATGGATCGCTGACTCTAATGCAGATGGGGTCAAACAGTTAGAATAGGTGCTGTAATTATAGGCTTCCTCCCTTTTTCACGTGACCCTTAATGTATTCTAAGGGCATGTTGTTGTTCAATACACACAATGAGTAGTTTACTCTTTTGTGCGTCCTGAAAGGCGCGTTACATGGCGGATTGTAGAAGCTTTCCTCACATCCCGAACCTACTGATGAAGGGGAACCGCGGTCTTCCAAGCGGTTGTGTTATGCTTAGCTTTATCCGAACGACGCTCACTACTACGGGAAGCGGGTAACTGAGACGTTAATCCAGCCAGGCACGAAATACTGACCAGGACGTCGCGTCAGGGACAAGCACAACATACTGACCAGGACGTCGCGTCATGTCCAGGCATAACATACTGACCAGGACGTCGCGTCAGAGCCAGGCACAACATACTGACCAAGACTTCGCGTCATGTCCAGGCACAACATACTGACCAGGACATCGCGTCATGGCCAATACACTGGTCAAGACCCCAATCTCTCTTCCATGTAGCTTTCTCAGAAAACAGGCTGTTTTCAAGGCAGCCTGGCTGACTAGATGTGGAACGATACGATCCCCGTAGTAGTGAGCGTCTTGCAGATGAAGCCAAGCATAGCACAACCGCCTGGAGGGCAGAGTTCCACCGTGATTAGTATGCTCGGGATTTGAGGAAAGCTACTACAACCTGCCACTTAACGCCCTATTCGGGACTCATTGTGGGCATTCAACAACAACAACTACGGACACACGTCTATCCACATCTCGTCATCCAGACTCCATGAAAACAACCAGTTTCCAGGGAACGCTACATGGAAGAGAGATTGTGGTCTTGGTCAGAATGTTGTGCCTGACCCTGACAGGATATCCTGGTCAGCATGTTGTGTCTGACCCTGGCAGGATATCCTGCTCAGTATATTGTGCCTGACCCTAACACGATATCCTGGTCAGCATCTTGTGCCTGACCCTGACACGATAACCTGGTCAGCATCTTGTGCCTGACCCTGACACGATAACCTGGTCAGCATCTTGTGCCTGACCCTGACACGATAACCTGGTCAGCATGTTGTGCCTGACCCTGACACGATACACTGGTCAGCATGTTGTGCCTGACCCTGACACGATACACTGGTCAGCATGTTGTGCCTGACCCTGACACGATAACCTGGTCAGCATGTTGGGCCTGACCCTGACACGATACACTGGTCAGCATGTTGTGTCTGACCCTGACACGATACACTGGTCAGCATGTTGTGCCTGACCAGGCTAACGTGTCAGTTCTCCTCCTATGTTGTAAAATATGGAAAGGAAACATACGGTGTGTGAATTGTGTTAAGTACGGTCGTTGTCATCCTGGGGTTTTGTTACTTGGACAACTAGTATTCTGTTCTTGAGATGAGTAACTGCCACATCATTAGATAAAGACAAGTGGTACATTTTAACAGCAATATATTGACCGTCTGCGATAAATGAATTGAAATTCAAAATACTGTAACCGTTTGATATCAAACATGGCTTGAGTATATGGGGAGCTGGAGAGGGCTCAACAGTAGTGTATGTTACAAGCATGAATAATTAGTCTTGTCTTGTTTTGTTTTGTCTTCTGTTTTCTTGTTTTGTATTATGCTATTTTGTATTATTTACCATCTGTAAAAAGAGATTCATTTAACTGATCAGCCTCTGTCCGTTCTTCCTCGGCATATCTCGGTAGAGGTTCTCTTTTGATCTCCAGCTTTACTATGACCATATATGTGTTGGAGTGTAGTTTTTAGATAGAGAGATTTGGCACATATGAGTATATCTGCCCGTAATGCAATGATGCCGGTTCTGAATAACTTGTCATAACATAACAGCTAATATGAGCTACATCATTATGGCCATTATGTCACTCTGAACGCTCTTCAATAAGCCAACATACCATCTCCCGGAGTGCTGGTGCTCCTGAAGTCACTCATTTTAGTGGTCTCCTATCTATACTTAATGCCCGTCTATCCGCACTACATGTTCGTCTATCCAGACAAAGTGTGCTATTATCCATATTTAGTGTTCGTCTATCCACACTTCATGTTCGTCTATCCACACTTCATGTTCGTCTATCCAGACAAAGTGTGCCATTATCCATATTTAGTGTCCGCCTATCCACACTTAATATTCGTCTATCCATTTAAAGTTTTCCATTATCCATACTTAGTGTCCCCTTTTCAATACCAATCGACCCATTATCCATACTTAGTGTCCCCTTTTCAATACTAATCGACCCATTATCCATACCTAGTGTTCATGGAACGAGTGTCTTCGAAGTCAAAACGCCAAGTCTTTCACTGTCTTTCCAATCCCGTTACAGTCAGTTAAATCGACTATATGATGGAATACTGCATGTGTTTTGTATCAACTTGGGTCGAACAGGGTTGATAGATTACAGCACGAGTGTGTACACGCAGCGAATCGTTGGAACCTGCAGTATCTGGACCCTTTGCCATTTTCTAACAGAGAGAAAATCCTAGCACCTACAGATCTGCCCGGAATGCTGTGATTTACATTTATAATAACATAACACTAATGTTGGTTAAGGTAGGTGTCAGAAAGCATATGGGGTGACTTATCAGCTGTCACCACTGCTTAGGCACCCGAGCATTAGTTTAGCAACAAAGCAACAGCTGATAAACAGTATATTTATGCCGACTCTGTGCTACCAGTGCCAAACATGGTCTCTGTCCAGGTCGCGTGAGAGCAAAATTTCGACGTGAAATGAAATGCTTGAGGAAGGTCATCGGTGTTACCAGGAGAGACAGACTATGGAACAACGACATTGACAATATGATCAGAGCTACGTCTTGTTCGGAATATATTTTCAGGCAGCAAATACGAGTTTTTGTCATCTCATGAGAATGTACCCTTATCAACTTCCACTAATAGCTTACAATGCTGGTAGATCTGGCTACATGGCAAAAGGGCGACCGAGAGGCAGGTGGATATGCATGAGAGTGACTGTGCAGCGACACAGGTTCATACTGACCGACGCAACGCACTTGGCGCAGGACAGACTAAAGCTCCCCACGCCGCTTAACTGCACAAGTGAAAAAAAGCTCAACTAAACACTAATGTTAGTTAAGCCATTTAAGAAACACACATAACAAAATAGAGTGACCGGGTGACTCACCTTTCTGTCGTATAGATTTCAATGCCCTGACCATGTAGAAAATGAACTTATCATGCGTACTTCCGACCTGTGAAGCAGAGGTAGAAGGGGCATGGCAATTTATGAGTTACGTAACACGATTGAAATATGTCGCTTCTTTAAAAGCGTACCTGTAAAGGCAACGTGACTGGATGAAGAGGTTGGAGTTTGGTATCCCCCCTACAGACACCACCAGACATATCGGCCTTTGACCATTTGGTCAGATATTAAAGAAGGTTCTGAGAATTATCTGCGAATGGTAAATCATGGATTTCAAACTTCGCTTAAGAAGCAATGAGAAAATATAGGTATATGATAAATTACAAGAAAAAGTGATCAGATTAAATCAGAGAAGAGTGGAAGAAAAGTGGCTGTAAGAAGGTAGTTGATGGGGAGGTGAGGAGTGGCTGTAAGAGGGTAGTTGATGGAGGTGAGGTGTGGCTGTAAGAGGGTAGTTGATGGAGAGGTAAGGTGTAGCTGTAAGAGGGTAGTTGATGGGGAGGTGAGGTGTAGCTGTAAGAGGGTAGTTGATGGGGAGGTGAGGTGTAGCTGTAAGAGGGTAGTTGATGGGGAGGTGAGGATTGGCTGTAAGAGGGTAGTTGATGGAGAGGTGAGGTGTGGCTGTAAGAGGGTAGTTGATGGGGAGGTGAGAAGTGGCTGTAAGAGGGTAGTTGATGGAGGTGAGGTGTGGCTGTAAGAGGGTAGTTGATGGGGAGGTAAGGTGTAGCTGTAAGAGGTTAGTTGATGGGGAGGTGAGGTGTAGCTGTAAGAGGGTAGTTGATGGAGAGGTGAGGTGTGGCTGTAAGAGGGTAGTTGATGGGGAGGTGAGGTGTGGCTGTACGAGAGTAGTTGATGGGGAGGTGAGGTGTGGCTGTAAGAGGGTAGTTGATGGGGAATTGAGGCGTGGCTGTACGAGGGTAGTTGATGGGGAGGTGAGGTGTGGCTGTAAGAGGGTAGTTGATGGGGAGGTAAGGAGTGGCTGTAAGAGGGTAGTTGATGGGGAAGGTGAGGTGTGGCGGTAAGAGGGTAGTTGATGGGGAGGGGAGGTGTGGCTGTAAGAGGGTAGTTGATGGGGAGGTGAGGTGTGGCTGTAAGAGGGTAGTTGATGGGGAGGTGAGGTGTGGCTGTACTAGGGTAGTTGATGGGGAGGTGAGGTGTGGCTGTAAGAGGGTAGTTGATGGGGGAGGTGAGGTGTGGCTGTAAGAGGGTAGTTGATGGGGGAGGGGAGGTATGGCTGTAAGAGGGTAGTTGATGGGGAGGTAAGGAGTGGATGTAAGAGGGTAGTTGATGGGGAGGTAAGGAGTGGCTGAAAGAGGATAGTTGATGGGGGAGGTGAGGTGTGGCTGTACTAGGTTTGTTGATGGGGGAGGTGAGGTGTGGCTGTAAGAGGGTAGTTGATGGGGGAGGTGAGGTGTGGCTGTAAGAGGGTAGTTGATGGGGGAGGTGAGGTGTGGCTGTAAGAGGGTAGTTGATGGGGAAGGTAAGGTGTGGCTCTACAAGGGTAGTAGATGGGGGAGGTGAGGTATGGCTGTAAGAGGGTAGTTGATGGGGAGGTGAGGTGTAGCTGGAAGAGGTTAGTTGATGGGGAGGTGAGGTGTGGTTGTACGAGGGTAGTTGATGGGCGAGGTAAGGTGTGGCTGTAAGAGGGTAGTTGATGGGGAGGTGAGGTGTAGCTGTAAGAGGGTAGTTGATGGGGAGGTGAGGTGTGGCTGTACGAGGGTAGTTGATGGGGGAGGTAAGGTGTGGCTGTAAGAGGGTAGTTGATGGGGAGGTGAGGTGTAGCTGTAAGAGGGTAGTTGATGGGGTGGTGAGGTGTGGCTGTAAGAGGGTAATTGATGGGGAGGTGAGGTGTGGCTGTACGAGAGTAGTTGATGGGGAGGTGAGGTGTGGCTGTAAGAGGGTAGTTGATGGGGAGGTAAGGAGTGGCTGTAAGAGGGTAGTTGATGGGGAGGTGAGGTGTGGCTGTAAGAGGGTAGTTGATGGAGGAGGTGAGGTGTGGCTGTAAGAGGGTAGTTGATGGGGGAGGGGAGGTGTGGCTGTAAGAGGGTAGTTGAGGGGGAGGTAAGGAGTGGCTGTAAGAGGGTAGTTGATGGGGAGGTAAGGAGTGGCTGAAAGAGGGTAGTTGATGGGGGAGGTGAGGTGTGGCTGTAAGAGGGTAGTTGATGGGGGAGGTGAGGTGTAGCTGTACGAGAGTAGTTGATGGGGAGGTTAGGTGTGGCTGTAAGAGGGTAGCTGATGGGGAGGTGAGGTGTGGCTGTACGAGGGTAGTTGATGGGGAGGTGAGGTGTGGCTGTAAGAGGGTAGTTGATGGGGAGGTAAGGAGTGGCTGTAAGAGGGTAGTTGATGGGGAAGGTGAGGTGTGGCTGTAAGAGGGTAGTTGATGGGGAGGGGAGGTGTGGCTGTAAGAGGGTAGTTGATGGGGAGGTGAGGTGTGGCTGTAAGAGGATAGTTGATGGGGAGGTGAGGTGTGGCTGTACTAGGGTAGTTGATGGGGAGGTGAGGTGTGGCTGTAAGAGGCTAGTCTATGGGGGAGGTGAGGTGTGGCTGTAAGAAGGTAGTTGATGGGGGAGGGGAGGTGTGGCTGTAAGAGGGTAGTTGATGGGGAGGTAAGGAGTGGCTGTAAGAGGGTAGTTGATGGGGAGGTAAGGAGTGGCTGAAAGAGGGTAGTTGATGGGGAGGTGAGGTGTGGCTGTAAGAGGGTAGTTGATGGGGGAGGTGAGGTGTGGCTGTACTAGGTTTGTTGATGGGGGAGGTGAGGTGTGGCTGTAAGAGGGTAGTTGATGGGGGAGGTGAGGTGTGGCTGTAAGAGGGTAGTTGATGGGGGAGGTGAGGTGTGGCTGTAAGATGGTAGTTGATGGGGAGGTAAGGAGTGGCTGTAAGAGGGTAGTTGATGGGGAGGTAAGGAGTGGCTGTAAGAGGGTAGTTAATGTGGAGGTGAGGTGTAGCTGTAAGAGGGTAGTTTATGGAGAGGTGAGGTGTGGCTGTACGAGGGTAGTTGATGGGGAGGTGAGGTGTGGCTGTACGAGAGTAGTTGATGGGGAGGTGAGGTGTGGCTGTAAGAGGGTAGTTGATGGGGAGGTGTGGCTGTAAGAGGGTAGTTGATGGGGAGGTAAGGAGTGGCTGTAAGAGGGTAGTTGATGGAGAAGGTGAGGTGTGGCTGCAAGAGGGTAGTTAATGGGGAGGGGAGGTGTGGCTGTAAGAGGGTAGTTGATGGGGAGGTGAGGTGTGGCTATAAGAGGGTAGTTGATGGGGAGGTGAGGTGTGGCTGTACTAGGATATTTGATGGGGAGGTGAGGTGTGGCTGTAAGAGGGTAGTTGATGGGGAGGTGTGGCTGTAAGAGGGTAGTTAATGGGGGAGGGGAGGTGTGGCTGTAAGAGGGTAATTGATGGGGAGGTAAGGAGTGGCTGTAAGAGGGTAGTTGATGGGGAGGTAAGGAGTGGCTGAAAGAGGGTAGTTGATGGAAGAGGTGAGGTGTGGCTGTAAGAGGGTAGTTGATGGGGGAGGTGAGGTGTGGCTGTACTAGGTTTGTTGATGGGGGAGGTGAGGTGTGGCTGTAAGAGGGTAGTTGATGGGGGAGGTGAGGTGTGGCTGTAAGAGGGTAGTTGATGGGGGAGGTGAGGTGTGGCTGTAAGAGGGTAGTTGTTTGGGAGGTAAGGAGTGGCTGTAAGAGGGTAGTTGATGGGGAGGTAAGGAGTGGCTGTAAGTGGGTAGTTAATGGGGAGGTGAGGTGTAGCTGTAAGAGGGTAGTTGATGGGGAGGTGAGGTGTGGCTGTACGAGGGTAGTTGATGGGGAAGGTAAGGTGTGGCTGTACGAGGGTAGTTGATGGGGGAGGTGAGGTGTGGCTGTAAGAGGGTAGTTGATGGGGAGGTGAGGTGTAGCTGTAAGAGGGTAGTTGATGGAGAGGGGAGGTGTAGCTGTAAGAGGGTAGTTGATGGGGAGGTGAGGTGTAGCTGTAAGAGCGTAGTTGATGGGGGAGGTGAGGTATGGCTGTAAGAGGGTAGTTGATGGGGAGGTGAGGTGTAGCTGGAAGAGGGTAGTTGATGGGGAGGTGAGGTGTGGTTGTACGAGGGTAGTTGATGGGGAGGTGAGGTGTGGCTGTACGAGGGTAGTAAATGGATGAGGTAAGGTGTGGCTGTACGAGGGTAGTTGATGGGGGAGGTGAGGTGTAGCTGTATGATGGTAGTTGATGGGTGATGTAAGGTGTGGCTGTAGGAGGGTAGTTGATGGGGGAGGTGAGGTGTGGCTGTAAGAGGGTAGTTGATGGGGAGGTGAGGTGTAGCTGTAAGAGGGTAGTTAGATGGGGAGGTGAGGTGTATCTGTAAGAGGGTAGTTGATGGGGAGGTGAGGTGTGGCTGTAAGAGGGTAGTTGATGGGGAGGTGAGGTGTAGCTGTAAGAGGGTAGTTGATGGTGAGATAAGGAGTGGCTGTACTAGGGTAGTTAATGGGGAGGTAAGGTGTGGCTGTAAGAGGGTAGTTGATGGGGAGGTAAGGTGTGGCTGTAAGAGGGTAGTTGATGGGGAGGTGAGGTGTAGCTGTAAGAGGGTAGTTGATGGGGAGGTGAGGTGTGGCTGTACGAGGGTAGTTGATGGGGGAGGTAAGGTGTGGCTGTACGAGGGTAGTTGATGAGGGAAGTGAGGTGTGGCTGTAAGAGGGTAGTTGATGGGGAGGTGACGAGTGGCTGTTCTAGGGTAGTTGATGGGGGAGGTGAGGTGTCGCTGTACTAGGGTAGTTGATGGAGGTGACGTGTAGCTGTACTAGGGCAGTTGATGGAGGTGACGTGTAGCTGTACTAGGGCAGTTGATGGGGGAGGTGAGGTGTACAGTGGCTGTACTAGGATTTTTAAATGAGGGAGGTGTGCAGTGATAGTGAGATGGTGATAGATGGGTGAGGTGTGTAGTGATAGTGAGATGGTGATAGATGGGTGAGGTGTGTAGTGATAGTGAAGATTGTGATAGATGAGGGAGGTGTGCAGTGATAGTGAGATGGTGATAGATGGGTGAGGTGTGTAGTGATAGTGAGATGGTGATAGATGGGTGAGGTGTGTAGTGATAGTGAGATGGTGATAGATGAGGGAGGTGTGCAGTGATAGTGAGATGGTGATAGATGAGGGAGGTGTGCAGTGATAGTGAGATGGTGATAGATGAGGGAGGTGTGCAGTGATAGTGAGATGGTGATAGATGGGTGAGGTGTGCAGTGATAGTGAGATGGTGATAGATGGGTGAGGTGTGTAGTGATAGTGAGATGGTGATAGATGAGGGAGGTGTGCAGTGATAGTGAGATGGTGATAGATGGGTGAGGTGTGTAGTGATAGTGAGATGGTGATAGATGGGGGAGGTGTGCAGGGATAGTGAGATGGTGATAGATGAGGGAGGTGTGTGATGGCTGTAGAGCAGCGCTTGGTGTGCAAGAAGATGAGTGCGCTTGCGGCAAAACAAGGCATACACGGTTCTTACCTCCATAAACACGGCAATGATTGCTAATCCCTTGACACCTTTAGAGGCATCTGACACATTCCTGTACAGGTCGCTGTTGTAGGCGATGATGTGCATCTATTGGTGATTGAGATAGGACGAGTATGTAGAGGAAAGTAAACATGCATACATCGACATATATGTATGCACACATAGATACATAAACACAGAGGTACATACATATATACACCCATACACACACACACGCACGCCTACACACCCACTCCCACACACATCCACCCACACATACATCCACACACTCACCCACACAACCATCCACACATTCACACACGCACCCACCCACACACCCACTCACAGACACACACCCATGCACACACCCACCTATATGGACACTCACACCCACACAAACCCACCCACACACAAACCCACCCATACACACACCCTTCTACACACCCACCCTCACTTACACCCACCCACACCTATACCCAAATCGATACAAATAACAAAAACGATACAAATAGCAATAAGGATAAGAACAAAGATACAAAAAAACAATAACAATATAAATAGCAATAACGATACAATTAACAATAACGATACAAACAACAATAACGATTTTAACAATAAAGATAGAAATAACAATAAAGATATTAACAATAACGATACAAATAACAATAACGATACAAACAACAATAACAATATCAATAATGATACCAGTAACCACAACAACAACAACAATAACAATAACAAGAATTATACGATTGCAATACCAACAACCATATCAAACAACAACAATAATAATAATAATTACAGAAAGTAAATAATAAAAATATCAAGAACAATACTAACATCAACAATAACCAAAACAATATTAACAACACGAACAATAACAACAATAACAACATGAACAATAACAACAATAACAACAATAACAACAATAACAAAAGCAATAACAACAGCAACAACAATATTAACAATAACCACATCAATAAGTACACCAAATACAACAACATTAATGAAAACAACAACAATAACAACACAAATAACAATAACAACAACATTTACAATAACAACAATAACAACAACAGTAACAAAATCAACAAAAACACCAATATCAACAACAGTAACCACAATAACAATAGCAATAACAACAAAAATAGCAACATCAACAACAACAATAACAACAGTGACAATAAAAACAACATTTACAATAACAATAATTATAATAACAACAATAATAACAACACCATCAACAACAGCAGTAATAACAACAAATGATAAGAGATACACAATGACATACATTAGTATAAACGTATTACCACATGATCAGACAGACAGATAGACAACGGGAGAGAGAGAGACAGATACACAGATAAAAAAATAAGGCCGCCACAGTCAGACCTATAGACGGCGGTGTCTAAATTAGATATACTTTCAGACAGGCAAACAGATATTTCTACATATGGATAGACAGGTCGACAGAGAGACATTTTGCCGGACATTCAGACTGACAAGTAGACATACAGATATATAGTTATATAAATTGATAGTCAGAAAGATAGACAGATAAATGCTTGAAAAGGGAACTGAGAGACAGAGAAATGAATAAAATGACATTGCCCACAGCTACTGCTGCCTCTAGTGACAACCAACAAATGACAGCACTAACAACAAGACACATTCATTAAGTGAAGCTCCCAAACACTTCTAGTAATCACAAATTGTCCGCGTCATTACGGCACAACCAGGCATTTGATCAAGACAAATAACGCCATCCCGCCTCCATACTATACCAAAAAATAGCGTACAATCCAGGATTGCCGGCTCATTAAGTAAAGAGGCATCAGATCGCCTCCCATTTGGAACATTCGACGAGGCACCTCCCCTCCAACAAAAACCGGAAAATTAATTTCTTCATGATTTATTGAGAGAATCAGGACGATCCACTTCTGGGGCTCCGATTTGAGCTTTATTTTTTTTTTGGTAGGACAAACTATTCGTTATTTCATCTTTCTATCATAATTTGGCTGAGATGTGGTTCTATTGATTAATATAGATTGATTTTAGAGAGTGCAACGCTGGGAGGAATGTAAACCCAGGGAATAACGGATTTTCTCTTCTCTAGGGTAGAAGATTTCCTATCTCTTGGTTTTGACAAGGCTGATGTTACCATTAAGCCAACAATGCAGCTGCCTAGAGCGCAGGCCTACCAGTTTTCGTGGAAAGGGGGTGGGGGGGGGGGTGGATGAGAGAGAGAGGTGGCAATGAGCTAAGAGTGTGAGTAATCAAAATAGTTAGGAGAAATATGAGAATAAATTATATGAAGGTTTTTACAACGCTGACACTGCTACCAAACTGTTGAGCATTGAAAGGAGATTACTAGAAGATAAAAGCATTTTCATTCTCATCTTCATTTTCTTCGCTCATTCTCAAATCAGGCCCTCAATTCAGATTTTGTCTTATTCCTGTCTCGCGAGGTCAGTATCGTGTTATATCTTTGTGTATATGTGTGCAGCTTTGTAGGATGTGTTCCAATGTGATTGTATGATCATCCCATCGACACCTGCCATCTACCCCAATCCTCATTTTCTTATAAAGATGAACCTTGAGTCTATTATGTTCTCGATCTTCTTCTGCTTCTGCGTACGCAGTCAGACAGTAACCATTATTTTTTCGAAAAAAGCGGCGGTCATCCTGAGGCTCTCGCCACTGCCATAGAGCTTGTCTTGCAGTTCCACTGGTAATGGCCACATCTGCTCTCTCTGATCCTCGTATGTCGGGCAGTTCTGCAGCAGATGTTCAGCGGTCACTTTACCAGTACCGCACGGGCATTCGTCGGTACACCCTATCTTCAATTTGTTGAATTGGTGGTACCTCAGTCTGTTGTGGCCAGTGCGAAGTCTGAAGACAACGACCTGCTCTCTTCGGTTCAACTGGTAATAGGCATCGTTTTTGGTGTAACCAGTATGTTCGGTTTCCCATTTGGTCATGTATCTGGCTTTGATAAGCCGTTTTGACTCTTCGTACGTCATGCTGGTATCTGTTTGTGGTAGTCTTGCACCTTCTTTTGCCAGTCTGTCTGCCTCCTCGTTGCCTTGGATGTTGCAGTGTGACGGAACCCACTGTACCACTACCCTTTTTGATGCGGACTGCTTGCATAGTTTGCAGAGTGCTGCTCTTAAGTCATTAAGCTCAGTGTTTTTCTGGCTTTTTAGCGCTGTGACTACGGCGAGAGTATCTGTCAGCAGGACTATATGGCTCTCATTTTCACTGTGTGTTACCATTTCTTCCACTGCCGCCCTCAGTGCCTCTGCCCCCGCTCTGAAATTGCTTGTGTACTTACCAGTAGCGAATGACAGTGTTATTTTTCTGCCATTTGGTAGGTTCAGGAATGCTCCTGCCCCTCCGTTCTGTGTAGTGTTTGTTACAGAACCGTCGGTGTATGCATGGGTCCAGTCCATGCTTGGGTAGCTTTTCGTTATGAAGCTTAGGGTAGTATCTCTCCTTTCTTTTTCAGTCTGGCAGTTTTTGTTTGCAATACCTGGTATATTTTCTACCACCTCTGGAAATATATCCTGCCTCCAGGTAGGTTTTCGTACAGTAGTGATGGGTTTTGGTGTTGTTAGTGCGTTTATGGGATCTTCGTGCATCTTTGCTTTGGCTATTTCTGCAAAGTTTCTCCGCTTTAGTTTCCCATTTCCCAAATTGTTTAGTCTCTGGTGCATTGGATGGTCGGTCAGTCTTCGGAGTTTCTCTGACTGCAGCTGGGCTCTGCAGTCTCTTCTATCGGTCATGGATTGCAGTTTTGTAATCTTTTCAAGTTCTACAATTGGCGTTGACTTTATGCCACCTGTTATAATTCTCATGGCTTGGTTTTGAACTTTGTTAACTTTATCGAAGTTCGCCTTCGCTGCTGTTGTCCATGCCGCAATGCCATACTCGAGAACTGGTCTCACTCTTCCAGTATACATTTTCTTTAGTATGCCTTCGTCTGCTCCCCAGCTTGTGCCAGCAAGTTTCCTCATGATTGCCATTCTTTCTCTGGCTTTCATTCGGTTTCTCTCAATCTGACTTTTCCATGTCATGCGCCGATCAAATGTGACTCCCAGATAGGTTGGGTTGTCGTTTGGCTGCAGGATTTTGCCATTTAGACTTAATTTGGTACTTTGGGGTTTTAATGAAAGCGAGAATATTGTGCATGTGGTTTTTTCCTCGTTTATTTTGACCAGCCATGAGTTCGCCCACTCTTCCAGCGATGTCAGGGCCGTCTGCATCCGATTTCTTGCTATGGTGAGATTCTTTTCAGAGGTCCACATAGCCAGATCGTCTGCAAACATTGAGCTATGGACTCTTCTTTGTATATTCTCTGTAATATCGTTTATATATACCAGGAAGAGTGTGGGTGACAGTACTCCCCCTTAGGGTACTCCCTGCTCGAGTGTCACCTTTTTGCTCATCTGCCATTGTACTTGGATTCTGGCCGTTCTTTGTTCGACACCTGCCATCTATCCCAATCCTCATTTTGTTATAAAGATGAACCTTGAGTCTATTATGTTCTCGATCTGAGACTGATGACTTGCTCTTCTCTGGTTCAATTAAAATAGTCTTTTTTCGGAACTGGATTGTTGATCAGCCCATGTTCCATTGAAATTTCATTTAATTATAGTCTTTGTCTCATTATACGTGATATTCAGGTCTGTTCGTGAGGAAGATCCTCCATCGTTCCTTAGTCTACCTGCAGCTTCATTGCATTCAATAATGCAGTGGGAGGCGACACAATTAATTAATGACTAACATTGGGTGTTCTACTGAGAGATCTAGCAGAGAGCACATGCAATGCACAAGATCCCATCTTTATGTTGTTTTAGGGACGATGAGGCTAACGTCTGGTCAGGCAAAACACTCTGATCAGACAATGTTAGACAGGGTCAGGATAAATATACTGGCCAAGACCCTCACCTGACCTCCTCGTTAGTCGTCCTGGAAACGGGATGTTGTCGAGGACAACAGTCTGGCTAATAAAGTGAGGGATCGACGTGATCCCGGAGTAGTGAGTGACACATAGACGAATGTCAACCACCTGGAGGATCCCGGTCCACACGCTCGGGATGTCAGGAAAGCTACTACATTCTGCCACAAGTTCCGTCCTTTTCGGGGCGCACAAAAGGATTACCAACCCATTGTGGGCATTAGCAACCAACTAACAAACCAACCATGTTGTTTTAGAGCTGCAAATACTGATGAAGATTAAGTCTAGAATACAATTTTATTTGTTGTGAATATCTTTATCTTGTATTACAATCTCAGCGACAGTCTTCAATGCGTCTGCTTCTGTACGACCGTTATTGGAGTATGTTTCCGTTGTTAGCACTAGAGTGGTCTCACACCCCCCCCCCCCCCCAAGTTCCTTAGCCTGGGGCATTGTTAGCTGAGTGATCTTTATAAAAGTAAATCAATGTTTTTGGTGAGTATACTCTCCTGATATTCTTTTGCGATAATGTTTCTTCACTATGTATGTACGTATTTATGTATGCATGTATAGTGGGTCGTTGTGGTCGGAAGGTAAGCGATTTCCGGAAACGGTGAGCGATCTAATCCTGCAAGTTTCAAGCGACTCCTAGTCTCTGGGGAAGTGGGACAAGAGTTCCTGCATTTTTAGTTACCTCCAGTTGTCTTAACTGATCGTCTTGCCACTTGTCCAAGGTAGCGCGGGACCAGAGAATGAGGTTGATGACAAGCGCAACTTGTACACACTATAATCCAAATACAGCGTAGTTACATCATAAAGACAAGACCGTTTAATGATGTCGCCAACATCACTCGCGATCAGCAACTATGTATGCATGTATGTGTGTGTGTGTGTGTGTGTATGTGAGAGGTGTGTGTGTGTCTGTATGTGTGTGGTGTTTATGTATGTACTTATGTATGCATGTATGTGTTCGTTTTTGTGTATGGAATAATGTGCGTTTATGTGAGTGATGTGTGTGTGTTGTGTGTGGTGGGTATGTATGTACGTCTGAATGTGTGTGTGTTTGTGTGTATTTGTGAATGCATGTGTATGTGGGTATAGTGTATATGTGTGTGTGTGTTTCTGTAGGTAAATAGACAGATGTGTGTATATGTAGGTAAATAGACAGATGTGTGTATCTGTAGGTAAGTAGACATATAGATGTGTGTGTGTGTGGGTATTTGTGAATGCGTGTGTATGTGGGTAAGGCGTGTGTGTCTGTAGGTATGGCGTGTGTGTCTGTAGGTAGGTAGACGGGTAGGTATGTGTGTGAGTGTTTTTTAAAAATATGCATGTATAAACACAAAGCCACGTATCACAATGTGACATTACAATGTGGGATATAACAATTGGAAGATGCTCTAACAGGTTCACAAAGTTCTGAGGTGCAGATTATTGAGGTTCTGAGGGATATGTACCTCGTAAGGTGATATAATCTTTACCGAGTGGCCATTCAACATTTGTGTGTGTGTAGGGGGGGGGGGGGAGATGGGGTTGCTGCTTTTGCTGATTTTATTGTCGCTGTTGCTTTTGGTGTTGTTGTTGGTATGGTAGTTTCGTTCCGGTGGTCGTCATTGTTGTTGTTGCTATTGTCGTTATTGCTGTTGTTGTTGTCGTTATTGCTGTTGTTGTTGTCGTTATTGCTGTTGTTGTTGTCGTTATTGCTGTTGTTGTTGTTGTTGCTGTTGTTGTTGTTGTTGTTGTTGTTGTCTTTATTGCTGTTGTTGTTGTTGTTGTTGTCGTTATTGCTGTTGTTGTTGTCGTTATTGCTGTTGTTGTTGTCGTTATTGCTGTTGTTGTTGTTGTTGTTGCTGTTGTTGTTGTCGTTATTGCTGTTTTTGCTGTTGTTGTTGTCGTTATTGCTGTTGTTGTTGTTGTTGTTGTTGTTGTTGTCTTTATTGCTGTTGTTGTTGTTGTTGTTGTCGTTATTGCTGTTCTTGCTGTTGTTGTTGTCGTTATTGCTGTTGTTGTTGTCGTTATTGCTGTTGTTGTTGTCGTTATTGCTGTTGTTGTTGTCGTTATTGCTGTTGTTGTTGTCGTTATTGCTGTTGTTGTTGTCGTTATTGCTGTTGTTGTTGTCGTTATTGCTGTTGTTGTTGTTGTCGTTATTGCTGTTGTTGTTGTCGTTATTGCTGTTGTTGTTGTCGTTATTGCTGTTGTTGTTGTCGTTATTGCTGTTGTTGTTGTTGTTATTACTGTTGTTGCTGTTGTTATTACTGTTGTTGTTATTGTTGTTATTGCTGTTGTTGTTGTTGTTATTACTGTTGTTGTTGTTATTACTGTTGTTGTTGTTGTTATTACTGTTGTTGTTGTTGTTATTACTGTTGTTGTTGTTATTACTGTTGTTGTTGCTGTTATTACTGTTGTTGTTGTCGTTATTGCTGTTGTTGTTGTCGTTATTGCTGTTATTGTTGTCGTTATTGCTGTTGTTGTTGTTGTTGTTGTCGTTATTGCTGTTGTTGCTGTTGTTGTTGTCGTTATTGCTGTTGTTGTTGTTATTACTGTTGTTGTTGTTGTTGTTGTTGTCGTTATTGCTGTTATTGCTGCTGTTGTTGTCGTTATTGCTGTTATTGCTGTTGTTATTGTCGTTATTGCTGTTATTGTTGTCGTTATTGCTGTTATTGCTGTTGTTGTTGTTATTACTGTTGTTGTTGTTGTTGTTGTTGTCGTTATTGCTGTTATTGCTGCTGTTGTTGTCGTTATTGCTGTTATTGCTGTTGTTATTGTCGTTATTGCTGTTATTGTTGTCGTTATTGCTGTTATTGTTGTTGTTGTTGTCGTTATTGCTGTTATTGCTGCTGTTGTTGTCGTTATTGCTGTTATTGCTGTTGTTATTGTCGTTATTGCTGTTATTGTTGTCGTTATTGCTGTTATTGTTGTCGTTATTGCTGTTATTGCTGTTGTTGTTGTCGTTATTGCTGTTATTGTTGTCGTTATTTCTTTTGCTGTTGTTGTTTTTGTTGTCGTTGTTGCTGTTCTTGTTGTTGTTGTCATTATTTCTGTTGTTGCTGTTGTGGGTGTCGTTATTGCTGTTATTGCTGTTATTGTTGTTGTTATTGCTGTTATTTTTGTTGTTATTGCTGTTATTGCTGTTGTTGTTGCTGTTATTGTTGTCGTTATTGCTGTTATTGCTGTTGTTGTTGTCGTTATTGCTGTTATTACTGTTGTTGTTGTTGTTGCTGTTGTTGTTTTCGTTATTGCTGTTATTGTTGTTGTTATTGCTGTTATTGCTGTTGTTGTTGTCGTTATTGCTGTTATTGCTGTTGTTGTTATTGTTGCTGTTGATGTTGTCGTTATTGCTATTATTGTTGTTGTTATTGCTGTTGTTGCTGTTGTTGTTGTTGTTATTGCTGTTATTGCTGTTGTTGCTGTTGTTGTTGTTGTTGTCTTTGTTGTGCTTATGATTAATTGGCTGTTCTTCTTGCTGTTGTTGTTGAAGCTCAATTTTGTATCCATGACAACCTTTCTCTGATAGCTGATTGTAGCGGCTCGTCTATTATCCTGCGGCCTACTAAAATATGTAAATCTGGATCGTCATCGCTGTAGTGCAAAGCAAGAAGTCTGAAAAGTCTTTCCCCTTCAGGGATCACAGTGTCAAATACCCCACCTCGTCGGCCACAATGTGATGACAAAATCTGTTCTGGGAGGACGAACGAAGACTTGAAGTTCAGTTTTGATCAATGTGTTATACCTGTCGCTCGTTACTCTTCGTTCTCCGTTTGTTCAGTATGACGCGATGACCTATAACCGTTCTCCGTTTGTTCAGTATGACGCGATGATCTATAACCGTTCTCCGTTTGTTCAGTATGACGCGATGACCTATAACCGTTCTCCGTTTGTTCAGTATGACGCGATGACCTATAACCGTTCTCCGTTTGTTCAGTATGACGCGATGACCTATAACCGTTCTCCGTTTGTTCAGTATGACGCGATGACCTATAACCGTTCTCCGTTTGTTCAGTATGACGCGATGACCTATAGCTGTTCTCCGTTTGTTCAGTAAGAAGCGATGACCTATAGCCGCTCTCAGTTTTTTCAGTAATAAGCGATGACATATAGCCGCTCTCCGTTTGTTCAGTAAGAAGCGATGACTTATAGCCGTTCTCCATTTGTTCAGTAAGAAGCGATGACCTATAGCTGTTCTCCGTTTGTTCATTAAGACGTGATGACCTTTAGCCGTTCTCCGTTTGTTCAGTAAGACGCGATGACCTATAGCCAACCCACACACACTTACTAAATCAGTGTGCGGGCGCACATTCGATATCTAACATACAATTACTTGAAATGATCAAACTCCTGGACCAATATCACATATTGAGAATGAGTTAGTAACGAGTCAAACAATGAGGTGCTTCTGAGGTATCTATCAGCGAAGGCAAGCTAGAAGTCCTAGAAGAAATTATACTGGTGGTCATCTGTTTATAAGACAGTCATTCATAAAGATGTCTTTAAATGATAATACCGGACCTCTTCTTTTTCTTCATTCATCCTCAGGTCAAAGTCCCGGTTTCTCTTACAAATGACACCATTGTCTGTCAGGCTGTTTTATCTCCATACAGCTTTTGTCTCATATCTGTCTCGCGAGGCCAGTATTGTTCTCTCTTTTCCTGTGTGAGCGTGTAGCTTTGCAGGATGTGTTACATGGTGATGGTATGCTCCAGGCATTGACACCTGTCATCTGTCACAATCCTCATGTTGTTGAAAAGATGGCATTTGAGTCAATCATACACAATTATCAATCTGAAGATGATGAATTGCTCTAATTTAGTTAAATTAAAGTAGATGTCCTTTTTTGCAAGCCGGAATATTGATCAGCTTATATAAGTGCATCTAGTTAAATCTCCTGACGAAGTGCATGTCATCTTATCTAGTTAGACGTCTTGATGAAGTGCATGTCATCTTATCTAGTTAGACGTCCTGATGAAGTGCATGTCATTTTATCTAGTTAGACGTCCTGATAAGTGCATGTCATCTTATCTAGTTAGACGTCCTGATGAAGTGCATGTCATCTTATCTAGTTAGACGTCCTGATAAGTGCATGTCATCTTATCTAGTTAAACCTCCTGATGAATGGCATGTCATCTTATCTAGTTAGACGTCTTTATGAAGTGCATGTCATCTTATCTAGTTAGATGTCCTGATGAAGTGCATGTCATCTTATCTAGTTAGACGTCCTGATAAGTGCATGTCATCTTATCTAGTTAAACCTCCTGATGAATGGCATGTCATCTTATCTAGTTAGACGTCTTGATGAAGTGCATGTCATCATATCTAGTTAGACATCTTGATGAAGTGCATGTCACCCTATCTAGTTAGATGTCCTGATGAAGTGCATGTCATCTTATCTAGTTAGACGTCTTGATGAAGTGCATGTCACCCTATCTAGTTAGACGTCCTGATGAAGTGCATGTCATCTTATCTAGTTAGACGTCCTGATAAGTGCATGTCATCTTATCTAGTTAAACCTCCTGAGGAATGGCATGTCATCTTATCTAGTTAGACGTCTTGATGAAGTGCATGTCATCTTATCTAGTTAGACGTCTTGATGAAGTGCATGTCATTTTATCTAGTTAGACGTCCTGATAAGTGCATGTGATCTTATCTAGTTAGACGTCCTGATGAAATACATGCCATCTTACCTATTTAGACGTCCTGATGAAGTGTGTGTCATCCTATCTAGTTATATCTAGTTAGACGTCCAGATGAACGTGTGCTCCTCTTTCACGTTCAATTCAGTTTATGAAAGTACCAATGTCAAAGTATATACCTGTAGTGTTTCCTTCACGCTGTCAGTCCATCCATATCGTGGTCTTCGTTTTGCTCTCATCCCTAAACATAACAGAAACACGCATACAACCCGAAAAGGCTGTCCCTTTAATCAATTTGTAGAACTATATTATTCGAAACACATAGTATTTGCACAAAAAACAAAAACAATCACAGATCTGGCCTTCTGAGACAATTTCCGAACTTCAGACGCCAACAAGCGTGCTACGATATAGTTATTTACACTATGAGAAATTTGGAACAGAGTTGTTTCCCTGTCTGCAACATAACCTGCAAATCTAGGAGGCATCAGAAAATGGCGTTGATCGTTTTCTGTAACTGGCCAGTTTCCAAAAAGTGAACGTTTGCCGTGCTGTTTTATTTAAAGAGAAGAATACGAGAAGATAAATAAATTCAGATACAGGGGAAGGGACGGAAAAACAAATCCAGAAAATAAATTCTTCCATAGCAAAGCTTGGGAATATCAACAAAGATGATCTGTATCTTGTTTGTTTGGTGTAAGGGAACGTTTGGGAACTTATTTGGCAGTGGATGAGTTACGTATTTGTAGAGAAGTTTTAAAGGATAGCTAACATTACAAAATGATGAACACAAAAATATCACAGCATACCACAAAATACTATAACATACCATATCATACCTCAAAATGCTATAACATTATACAAACACCACAACATTCCCAAAATAGCACAAAATACCATAACATAATTCAAAATACCATATAATATCACGAAATACTATGAAATATTATAAAATACCACAGAATACCATAATACATCATACAACACATAAAATACCAACAAATATAATATCATAACACGTAATACCACACAAAACAACAACATACCATAAATGAGGAGACAAATGAAGTTTTTTTTTCGGGAATTAAAACAATAACTCCAAAATGTATTTCTCATTGATTTTTATACTCTAAATTGGTACCTGACTTATAGTTACAAAAAGCAGAACAGGGAACAAACAGCGTGGCCTATTTTAGAAAAAGGAAACTGAGACGCCAGTCCAGTCAGGCCCGTCATACTGACAAGAACGTCGGATCAGGGTCTGGCACAACATACTGACCAGGACGCTAGGTCAGGGTCAAGGACAATATACTGACCAATACGTCAGGTCAGGGTCAATTACAACATACTGGCCAGTACGTTGGGTCAGAATCAGGCACAACACACTGACCAGGACGTCGGGTTTGAGTTAGGCACAACATACTGTCCAGGACGTCGGATATAAGTCAGGTACTTTCTCAGGACGTCGGGTTATGATGGGGCATTTCCCAAGGACGTCTAACTAGATAATATGACATGCAGTTCACCAGGACGTCTAACTAGAGAAGATGACATACACTTCCTCAGCATGTCTAACTAGAGAAGATGACATGTGCCTGTTTACTTTATGTTCCCGATAATCTATAATTGAATTCTGTTTACTCGTCCTTATTTTTGGAATTGCCATATAATATTGCTTCCTGATTTCGAGTTCTTCAAGGAACGAAATTTATGTCATGTCGTTATATATATATATTTAAATATGAATGTATATGATTCGCATTAATTCAACAGTTTTTGTTTTACTTGCCAAGAACATTCAAGAATGATTTGAGCAAGAAGGATCACATATACTTCTTTTCTCTTCTAAACTCGAGAAGCATATAAAAGCAAACAGCAGAAAATAATGAGAAACAACCTGCATTCGAACCATCTACCTTCAGATGACGAAGGACACTGATATCGGACACATGATTGCAAAATTCGCGACACAAAACTATGCAGTAGTGTCTCATGTTAAGAAGAAGTGGATATAGTGAGGTCGGAAGTAGGTAAATTTCGAGAATGGTCTGTGAGCTTGCAAATGGAGTTTAATATAGATAAATGTACAGTAATCAACATGTATAGATCCAATGTGGAACATAGTTACAGAATGGGCGAGAACAATATTAAAATGATAGAAAAGGAAAGGAACCAAGTGCTAATAATAGATCATACAGGTAAAGTGAGTGAGCAAGTCCAGGTAGAATTGGAAAAGACAAATTCAATGTTAGGTATGATAAAAAGAAATATTAAACAAAGAAACATGGAGTTGTTGTCAAACTGTATAAAGCATTAGTTAGACCTAGATTAGAGTACTGCCTACATGTGTGGAGTCCTCATCGTAAAAGAGATATAAACATGCTGGAAAGGATACAAAGAAGAGCGACAAATCTGATAGTACGATTCCAGAATTACAGTTATGAGGAAAGACTCAGAAAAGCCGGCCTACAGCGTCTAAAAAAGAAAAGAATTCGAGGTGAGTCAATACAGGTTTATAAGATAATCTCAGGAAAGAATAAATTAGACTATAACATGTTTGTTTTAAAAAATTTTTTTTTTCCAAAAACAGACACCTACAAGAACAAGAGTACACAGCTACACATTATTTAAAGAAAGGTCTAGATATACAAAAATATTGTTTTTGTCAGAGTGTGGTGAATGATTGGATTGCCTTGGCACAGGAACTAGTGGAGGTAGGGACAGTTAATGCATTTAAGAATTGATTGGACGCGCAACGTTTTTAGAGCAAGGAACTGTAAATTAAACTGGTTGTATACATACTATGCAGAGTCTTCTAAACCAGCATAAAGACGTTAAGTTTGAGTTTAAGTTTAAGTTGAAGAAGGCTCCTTGCCACATGCTATAGATTGACTTAATTGATAACAGCCTCTACAAATTGTTACCACTGGGCACAACTGTCAAGCAGGGGGTGTAGACCAAGAGCGATGCAATGAAGATCTGTGCACGAACTTTAATCACCTCAATTTTTAGGACATAGACAAGTGTCTTCAAATGCTTCAAAAGCGCATGAGCTGCAGTGGTCAACGATCCATAGCTGACTGCTAGCGTCAGGGCCAGCGCGCCAGAGCTGCCATGACCCTTCTACACCTCCACGCGGTGATCCTGGATAACAGGCTGCAGCATTGCAGACTGGTGGATCGAAGAGGGAATGCTAACCCAGTGCTCAAAAAGTGCTTGCTGAAGTCGGATTTGTTGGTCCGAAACGTGCAAATATCACAGTCAAGCTGTAAACTACGACACAACGCATCCCGTTCTCTGGACTACATTCTGCTACTTAAGCCCTTTCAGGGTTTGGTAGCGGGAGATTGAGAACGAACGAAGCCAAGCCAAATGCTGCTCTCGTTTGAATGTACAGATTGACCATAGTCAAGAAAATTGGCTTTATAAGTACAGAAACAACCTGAAACCCACTTCTTCCAAAATGACCTGAACCAACTCAACGCACCTTTTTCCTCTTCAACAAACAACGAACTGTGACCTCATATTCTTCAACTCTCTTAAATTACTCTTCCCCAATTACATATCCTGTCTTAAGGGCCCGAAATAATTTACGATCGGTATTATTTATAAACCGAGGACACCGAGCAGTAATTAGCCAGACGACATCTAGTAAGGTTATTTATATCCTGGTATTTGACCTTGACTGATGGGTCAGTGGTGACCAACGTACAAAATTAAGGGTCAGTCTCTTGACATAAATAAAGCGTACTACGGCTACTAACCCCTTGTGGATCTTCGATCTTCTAACTGGATAGGGAAGAATAGGGACATCGCATCTTAATACATACCAAAACAGGTGGCTACAGAGAGTTATGCATGGACCTAGCAACTTCATCAAATAAATCATGTGAAAAGAAACAAGTCACCGCATGAGGATACAAAGTGGTTCAGTACAGTTAGGCGCCATCTACAACGGTGATCTTATGCTCTGTAAGACGCCAAGACAAGTACAACGTTACTTTGCTTGTTTGTTTTGATTGTACTGCTGAAAATAGTGATAATTGTACTTTTGTTTATATTGCTGTTACTTCTGAAAATTGGTATAGCCTTACCTGTGTTTAACTGTTTTTACTTGAATTGCTGAAAATAGCTCTACGCTTACCATTGTTTGGCTGTTCTTAGTTCTTAGTCGACCTGTACTTCTATAGGGGCACATGCCCCTGTGCAGGTCCCAGCTCTGGTATGAGCTGGATTTAACCGGGAGAAGGATTTTCTGCTTAGCGGGCTATGCTTGAGCAGTTTAATGCTCCACTGCGTTGGGTGGTTAACCGATGTGCGAGTTCATCTCAATAGACTCAAACACTAGAGCAAAGTAGACCCGCAGCCTGTTAGGCGCCATCTATGCTACTCTAAACAAACCGCCTAGCCATGGCCGGTGTTGTGCCTTGTGGCACAGTTAGTCGCCACTTACAACATGCTTTCTGTGAGACAGCGGTGCTATTCGTGTCCTTGCCATTAACAAAGACCCCGGCAGACCACTTATTTGGCTGTTTTTACTTGAATTGCTGAAAATAGCTCTAGGCTTACCATTGTTTGGCTTATTTTTACTTGAATTGCTGAAAATAGCTCTAGGCTTACCATTGTTTGGCTTATTTTTACTTGAATTGCTGAAAATAGCTCTAGGCTTACCATTGTTTGGCTTATTTTTACTTGAATTGCTGAAAATAGCTCTAGCCTTACCATTGTTTGGCTTATTTTTACTTGAATCGCTGAAAATAGCTCTAGGCTTACCATTGTTTGGCTTATTTTTACTTGAATTGCTGAAAATAGCTCTAGGCTTACCATTGTTTGGCTTATTTTTACTTGAATTGCTGAAAATAGCTCTAGGCTTACCATTGTTTGGCTTATTTTTACTTGAATTGCTGAAAATAGCTCTAGGCTTACCATTGTTTGACTTATTTTTACTTGAATTGCTGAAAATAGCTCTAGCCTTACCATTGTTTGACTTATTTTTACTTGAATTGCTGAAAATAGCTCTAGGCTTACCATTGTTTGGCTTATTTTTACTTGAATTGCTGAAAATAGCTCTAGGCTTACCATTTTTTGGCTTATTTTTACTTGAATTGCTGAAAATAGCTCTAGGCTTACCATTGTTTGGCTTGTTTTAACTTGAATTTATGAAAACGGAGTTATCATTGCCTTTGTTTGCTTATTAATGCCGTGGCTGCTGAAATAGAGGTAATCCTACCTTTTACAATTGTCTTCATATTATTGTCCATCCATTATAGCTGATGAAGACTATCCACTCTGTTCGTCCACATGCAATATGCCAGGCTAGTCTAATGTTTCTGACGGATAATGAGCTAACGCCCCTTTCCAAAACAAATATTTGTTTTCTACATGACCCGCAAAATTAAGTTAACATATTTATGAAATTATAAAAGAAAAGGTGATGTGAAAGTAGTTTCTGTATCAGGATTGTTAAAGATGTATTTCAGCAAATAATTACAGTTTGTATAATCTATGTAGGGTAATAGTGATTAAAA
Source organism: Ariolimax columbianus (assembly GCA_036924085.1). Classification (NCBI taxonomy): domain Eukaryota; kingdom Metazoa; phylum Mollusca; class Gastropoda; order Stylommatophora; family Arionidae; genus Ariolimax; species Ariolimax columbianus. The sequence goes on along the minus strand of JAVGWX010000018.1, from coordinate 5,114,097 downwards.
ACGAAAAAAATATCTATTTAAAAAAATTTTTTTTAACAAATGAACTTTGATCCCTGCTTTTCGTGTGACTTGGCTAAATAAACAAAATGTGGCTCTATATTTGTTATTGTAAATCGCGTCTTCTATTTGGCTTGGTCATTCAAGGGTTATCTTTATCCTCGATGGCAGTTGTTGTCATGGCACTGACCTTTTTACCATTTTTGTTCCATATTTTCAATCGATTCCGCTTGTCTTTGCAGCAACATCATTCCTGAACTAAATTATTTTGACACCAGTTGCGATCGCATCAGTTCTTCCAGACACAGCATCATTGCGCGATGAAATACATATAATTATGCCCCTTGTATGTATGTCCAAATTGGGTTGTATCCCCTGTCTTATAGTTGGTAAAACTAAATGATATCCAATAAGGTGTGATTTGCCACAAGTAGCAATCAGTTGTGATATCCAGTAAGACGTCACGAGGCTGTGACTCATCTGACTAGAAACATTATAAATATACTAGCAACTGTGTTGGGGATTACTATCATTTGCTTTAAATCCTGAAAATCAGAGAAATTTTTTGTCAAATGTATTAGCGCGCTACTTTATAAAATGTTTATTGGATCTGGATGGTTACATTGATGAGTTGATTCAGCAAGCACATTGGTAATAGTTCATTTGTGGTGAAATCTACAGGACGGAATTTGAAATAGTCAACTGTATATTGTCGACATCTTCTCTTTACTTGTGAAATCTTAAATGTTTATCATCTTATTTAAAGGACTAAATATCATCACTTTGACAACGAAGAACCTAAACAACGTGTAGAAATTATGACAGAAATTCAGAAAAATTACAAAAGTAAAAGTCTTTAGAGCCTGTTTCGTTCCATGGCAGCATATGGCTGCGAAGTATGGACGGTTACCAAAACACCTAGAAATATAATCGAGTTCTCCGAGTTAAGATGTTACATAAAGATCCTCAGAATACCCTGGAATGAGAGACGGACAAATAAAGCTATTCGGCAAGAGTTTAACATAGAAGAGAACTGGTTTATCAACTCCATCATGGTCAGAAAATTTAAATACTTTGATCAGATCAAGAGACACAACGGCCTTGAGAGAACAGTGATGGAGGGTAAGGTACTTGGCAAAAGAGGCAGGGGTAGGCTGAGAAGACAATGGCGTCAAGATAGCAAGAATGCCTGGGCATGCCCGTCAGACTTTGGAGATTTGGCTAGTAAACGAGTTTCTTTCAGATATGCTTTGAAGGGAGCGATGTTCTATAAATGACATACTATATGATGACAATAGTAATGCGACTTGTTTACCCAAGCTGAAACAATGCTAGGGTTCTTTTTGTCTCGTTTTCATTGCATCATGTACACGTATGTAATATATTTTGTAAATGTTATAATTAAAAAAAGTAAGTAGAATGTCCTTTTACAGAATGTAGCTTCTTACAACGGCCACCTATCTGGCTGTTATAAGTTTCTTAGGAAGTTCGGTAGGTTTCCATTACTTTTCGTACGCGGAGGAGCATTCGCCCTAGAAAAAAATCCAGTGTCTGCCAAACTGGACACAAGTGGGAATCGAAACCGGCACGTTGTGCGAGAGAAAGAGAAAAGTCTGACATATTGTATCATCAGGGCGAGAGACAGGGAACAACTTGACAGATTGTATCATCAGGGCGAGAGACAGAGAAAAGTCTGACAGATTGTATCATCAGGGCGAGAGACAGAATAACCTGACAGATTGTATCATCAGGGCGAGAGACAGAGAAAAGTCTGACAGATTGTATCATCAGGGCGAGAGACAGAGAATAACCTGACAGATTGTATCATCAGGGCGAGAGACAGAGAAAAGTCAAACAGATTGTATCCTCAGGGCGACAGACAGAGAAAGGTCTGACAGATTGTATCATCAGAGCGAGAGACATAGAAGAACCTGCCAGATTGTATCATCAGGGCGAGAGACAGAGAACAACCTGACAGATTGTATCATCAAGGCGAGAGACAGAGAAAAGTCTGACAGATTGTATCATCAAGGCGAGAGACAGAGAAAAGTCTGACAGATTGTATCATCACGGCGAAAGACAGAGAAAAGTCTGACAGATTGTATTAGGACACGCGACAGGCGACGTTGGAGAGGAATTTCAAGCAGCCTTCTAAATGGATATTCACATGAATTAAGCTGATCATGTTTTAGCCCGTACGCTCGCATTATTGCGCCATGTGACCGTCACTTCAGTTGACTCACACAATGTTCAAAATATGCGGTCAAGTTCAGGATTAGGATCAAGGTCACAGTCAATGTTAAGACCAAGGTGAAAATAGAAATTAAAGGTCAACGTCACAGCTTTGTTTCTTTTAATGGAATTTATCAAAACTATTAGATTTTGAAGCAGAGGTCATTGTTAAATCATTGATGTTACGGGTCATTTTTCTAGGATCACAATCATTCACTGACAGGTAGTTGACTAGGACAACACGAGATGGGGAGTTGAGGGGGGGGGGGGGGGGAGAATCAGAGACATTCAAATGTAGACAGTATTCAAGAGATCTGATGAAAAGATCGAAAGGATGTCAAAATTTAGAATGGAAACTGCACCTTTATTCAGCTGTTAGACAACTTAGAAAGCTCAACTCAAGGGATGTTCCCATGACAAGGCTGTGCCCATGAGACGGGTGTGAGAGAAAATGGAATGTTTCTTCTTAACGTCAATCTTAAAAAGGTCTTGAATGGTTCACACACATAGTTACTGTGTTTGTTAGTGGAGAGTGCTTAGCGTCTGACTGATTGTACTCTAGGATTACTCCACGTTTTAGGAACCTTATATCTAGAGGGGACATCTGAATGAAGCTAAATTGCACGTATGTGTTAGGACCATTACAGCGTGGAAGTTAGGGGAGATGCATTACTGGACATACCACATACGGAGACAACAGACCAACTGACCTGATCTTACGTGTTCATAATCTCTTCAGAGTTGCTGGTCTTTCACAGATATGTGTACTTCTATTCATGATGTGCGTGTGTGTGATGTGTGTGTGTGCGTGCCTGCGTGCGTATATATGAATGTGTGTGTATGTACGTATGTATGTATGTACGTATGTATGTGGGTGTATGTATTTATGTATGTGTGTATGTATGTGTGTGTGAATGCGTGCGTATGTATGTATGTATGTATGTATATATATGTGTGTATGTATATATGTGACAAAACAATAAGCAGTAATAATTGCTTCTCTATTAGTAATACAAACTACACCTTGCATAACAATACAAATGTATGGTTCACAGCATTCAGAAACAACATATTGTTATGGTTAAATTGTGACTGTGCCCAACCACCTGGCTGGTATAGTGGAATTCTTCCAACACATTGACACACGCTGCATGCCTGCAAGAGTGCACGCTGCGCACTTTATTCTTTGTGTTGTTGTTGTTGTTGGTGTTGTTGTTGGTGTCTTTGGTGTTGTTGTTGGTGTTGGTGTTGTTGGTGTTGTTGTTGGTGTCTTTGGTGTTGTTGTTGGTGTTGTTGTTGGTGTGGTTGGTGTTGTTGTCGGTTTTGTTGTTGTTATTGTTGGTGTGATCGTTGGTGTTGTTATTGGTGTTGTTATTGGTATCGTTGTTGTTGTTGGTGTTGTTGTTGCTGTTGTTGTTGGTATCGATGGTGTTGTTGTTGGTGTTGTTGTTGCTGTTGTTGTTGGTATCGTTGGTGTTGTTGTTGGTGTCTTTGGTGTTGTTGTTAGTGTTGTTGTTATTATTGTTGATGTTGTTGTTAGTGTTGTTGTTGCTGTTGTTAGTGTTGTTGTTGGTAATGTTGTTGGTGTCGTTGTTGTTGTTGGTGTTGTTGTTGATATCGTTGGTGTTGTTGTTGGTGTCGTTGGTGTTGTTGTTGTTGAATGCCCACAATGAATAGTATTACTCGTGTGTGCGCCCTGGAAAGGGGATTAAGTGGCGGGTTGTCGTAGTTTCTCTCATATTCCGAGCGTGCTAGTGAAGGTAAGCCGAGGTCCTCAGGCGGTTGTGCTAAGCTATGCTTCATCTGCGTGTCGCTCACTACTACAGCGATCACGTCTATCCCACACCTTATTAGCCAGGCTGCCATGAAAACAGCCCGTTTCCAGGAAGCCTACGAAGATGCCAAGGTGAGGTTCTCAGTCAGCATATTTTTCGTGACCCTGACTAACATGTCTGATCTGTACGCTTTACCTGACCATAAGTTAGTTTTCCTTCCCATTACTCTGTGTATCAAAGGTATTAAGATGCATCTTTTTAATCATCATTATTGCTATGTGTCATGCCTAGGGGAATTAACCACCAATTATCTTCATGAACAGTCCCTTGGGAATTTGAAAATAACTATATTCTTGATGTTTGCATCTGTTTATCAAGCTACGTCAAATTTGTTTGTTTTATTGTTTTTGGCTCCTTACTTTGACTAATTCTTCTTCTTCTTCTTCTTCTGCTTCTTCTTCTTCTTCTTCTTTGTACGCTGTCAGACGTCAACGTGTATTTGTTCGAAGAAAGCAGCTGTCATCCTGAGGCTTTCGACACTGCCATAGAGCTTGTCTAGTGTTGCCACTGCTGATGGCCACATGTCCTTTCTCTGGTCCTCGTATGTCGGGCAATTTTGCAGCAGATGTTCAGCGATCATTTTCCCTGTACCACAAGTGCATTCGTCAGTGCCACCTATCTTCAGTTTATTGAATAGGTGGCATTTCAGTCTGTTGTGGTCTGTGCAGAGCCTGAAGACCACGACCTGCTCTCTTCTGTTCAACTGGTAATAGGCATCATTTTTTGTGTAGCCAGTATGTTCTGTTTCCCATTTGGCCATGTATCTTGACCTTCTTTTGCCAATCTGTCTGCCTCCTCGTTGCCTTGGATGTTACAGTCGGATAGACCCACTGTACCACTACTCTTGTTAGTGCGGACTGCTGGTATAGTTGACAGAGTACTGCTCTTAAATCATTAAGTTCAGTATTTTTCTGGCTTTTTAGTGCTGTAACTACGGCTAGGCCATATGTAAACAGGACTATCTGGCTTTCATTGCTTTCGCCTGTTAGCATTGTTTTTACTGCAGCCTTCAGTGCCTCTGCCTCCGCTCTGAAAATGCTTGAGTATTTTCCAGTTGCCACTGACAGTGTTATTTTTCTACTAATTGATAGGCTCAGGAATACCCGTGCCCTTCCGTTCTGTGTTGTGTTTGTTACAGAATCGTCGGTGTAAGCATGGGTCCAGTCCATGCTTGTGTAGTTTTCCGCTATGCACCTCAGGGTTATGGCTCTTCTTTCTGTTTTCACTCTGTCTGTTCTTGTTTCCAATACCTGGTATATTTTCTACCAACTCCGGAATGATATGCTGCTTACATGTGGGTATGCGTACAGTTTCTCCGCTTTAGTTTCCCATTTCCAAATCTATTTAATCTCTGATGCATTGGATGGTCTGACAGTCTTCTGGGTTTCTCTGCTTGCTGCTGGGCTCTACAGTCTCTTCTGTCGGTCATGGATTGCAGATTTGTGATATTTTCAAGTTCTACAATTAGCGTTGACTTCATGCCTCCTGTTATAACTCTCATGGCTTGATTTTGAAGTTTGCTAATTTTATCAAAGTTTGCCTTTGCTGCTGTTGTCCATGCCGCAATGCCATACTCGACAACTGGTCTCGCTCTTCCAGTGTACAGTTTCTTGACTAATTCAATATTACGAGTGGTTAACCCGGGTCTTTGTGTATGACAAAGACAAGAATAGCACTACTGCCCCACAGAGAGCATGTCGTAAGAGGCGACTGTGTAACATCAGCATAGTTAGGTGGTTTCATTAGAGCAACATAGATAGCGTCTAACAGGCTGCGGGTCTACTTTGCTCTAGTATTTGAGTCTATTAAGATGGACTCATATATCGGTTAACCATCCTCCACGGCACTTCGTTCCGACTCAGCGGAGTAATAAGCTGCTCGAGTCTAGCCCACTAATCAGGGACTACTCCTCCGGGCTACATCAAACTCATACCACAGCTAGGACCTGCACAGTAGCATCTGCCCTTGTAGAAGTACAGGTGGACTAAGAACTAAGAACCTTGGCTAATTTATATCCGGTTCTCAAACAGTTGTTCTGTCACTCCTTCCTTAATATGTGTCCAGTGAACTTTGTACGCTCTGTGTTCATTTCAGTGCGTAGTGAACTTTCAAATCTATTTACGGGTAATCCCAGAAATGATGCATATCTTATTGAGAAACCACTTTGTTATCATTCTTGTTCGTTTGTTCTCTCACTCCAGCTACCAAGCCCTGAACGTTCTCAATCTCCCGCTACCAAGCCCTGAACGCTCTCAATCTCTAGCTACCAAGCCCTGAACGTTCTCAATCTCCCGCTACCAAGCCCTGAACGTTCTCAATCTCCCGCTACCAAGCCCTGAACGTTCTCAATCTCCCGCTACCAAGCCCTGAACGTTCTCAATCTCCCGCTACCAATCCCTGAACGTTCTCAAACTCCCTCTACCAAGCCCTGAACGTTCTCAATCTCCCGCTACCAATCCCTGAACGTTCTCAAACTCCCGCTACCAAGCCCTGGACGTTCTCAAAGTCCCGCTACCAAGCCCTGAACGTTCTCAAACTCCCGCTACCAATCCCTGAACGTTCTCAAACTCCCGCTACCAAGCCCTGAATTTTCTCCAATTCCTGCTACCAAGCCCAGAAAATGGATTTGCAAGCAGGAGGATGTAGTCCGGAGAACATAATATCGTAGTTTACAGGTTGACTGCGATATCTGCACCTTTCGGTCTGACAGATCAGACTTCAGCAGGAATTGTTCGTTACCGGGTTAGCTTTCCCTCTTCGATCCCTTCTCCGTAGCCAGTCTGCCTGTTGCAGCCTGTTGCAGCCTGTTGTCCAGGATCACCGCATGGAGGTGTAGAAGGGTCTAGCTGCTCTGGCTTGCTAGCGCTGACGCAATCAGTCAGCTTTGAGTCGTTGACATCTGCAGTTCATGCACTGCTCATAAAGTTGTTTATTCAATCTCAGTGATATGCACACTATACTGATACCACAAAACAATGGAGATCATTTCTTTCTCTTATTCATTGCCAGATATGTGCTTGCATTTATATATATATATACGAAGAGTGTTCATATGAAACCGGACCAAATTGCAACAAGTGAACATACGTGTGATGTGCATGATTACGTCCACTTCTGGTGTAAACATCACATACCAACCGTCATGTTTGCAAAATTTCATTGTCTTTCAACTCATAGTTTCCTCAGCAGACCGTTGAAAACATGTCGCGTATGACACGGAATCCATCCTGAGTTGACCAGCGAGCGGTGATTCGGTTTCTAACAGCTGAAGGATGTCGACCAGTTGACATTCATCGCAGAATGCAGGCAGTGTATGGGGATAAAAGTGTGTCGAAGACAACAGTGAAGAACTGGACAACGATGCTTAAAGAAGCACGTGAGCTAACGCAACCCAATGCGTCTGACCTGGTCTCGGAAGAGCTTTCATTAAGTCACGCTCTTCTTTAAAACTTGTTGTCCAGCTCTTCACTATTGTCTTCTACACACTTTTGTCACCATGAACTGCCAGCATTCTGTGATGAATGTCAACTGGTCGACATCCTTCAGCTGTTAGAAATCGAATCACCGGTCGCTGATCAACTCTGGACGGATTCCGTATCACACTCGCCATGTTTTTAACTATGAGTCGGAGGATAATGACATTTTGCAAACTCGACGGTTGGTATGTGCTGTTTACACCAGAAATGACGTCATCATGCGCGTTGTACACATGTTCACTTGTGACAGTTTGGTCCGGTTTCATTTGAACACGCCTCGTACTTTTCAGAATCTGTCTTGAACGATTGGTGAAATAGTATTTGTTATTTGTCAGCTATATTGACCATTATCTGTTTAGAAACTTCCGTTGTATCTGAATCTTCATTGTGTTTTTTTATATCTTGACCATATTCCGTTCAGTTGATGTCTAGATATCTAGATATTGTTGTTACCTCCTATTTTCATATCCGTTCGTGTTTTCCCATTTCTTATTACCATTCATTTTTTTCAGCATATTTAAATGTTATCTTTTTTTTTTAACCTGCTCTTTTGATGGGAGGTCAACCGTGTTGTGTCAAAGAGGGATGTGTGTATGACACTGACGATATTACCACCACTTCTACACTGTGGAAATGTCGCAAAAGAAGAATAACTGTGCGGTATAACCACTCTAGAAGACTCTCCAACAGATATCATTCGCTACCTTCCATTTAAGCAAGCCAGAAGCTTTCAGCACTGTACATTTGAAAGTATACTTTCAAAACAGTACAATTTTTCTAATATCGGAATTAAATAATTGAAACTTGTTTTCTTATGAATTACCGTAAGACGGAAATAGTTTAGCATATTGCGTAAATCGATACGTCATTCTATAAAATATACACAACGTCATTCTATAAAATATACGCAAAAAACAAAGAGACTATTAAGATGAAGACTGACGTAGCGCACATCCGTTAGATTTCTGATAAACACACAATCAAATTCAGCATTCACGTCTCTTCATGGACACCTCTGGCCCCCTTTGCCGCTCCGGCCGTCTATCAAACCGACCAAATTAGGTCGTGTTCATACCAGTGGAGACATGACTCTAATCCACCTAACCGAGCCACCCGTGATCCTATCCTGATTTCTCGTCCTTTACTCCTGGCAGCGTGTAGCAATAATTCCTGGCATTGATTACCCTTCCTGATCTCAGAATCGGTTTCCCACAGACGAACGAGCCTTCATGTCACAACTAAACAATATCAGGCAGATAGAGCTAATGTGGCCTAGAGATGGCAGCTAAGAAGTTGTAACTGACTAAATTCACTGATCGAATAGTATGTCAAAACATGAGCTCGTTTCACTTAATAAGATTATGTAATCGTTTATCAAACATGAGCTCGAGGGGACGGCGTGGCCTAGTGGTTATGTGACACGGCTCACAACCATAAGGTGCTGGGTTCGATCCCCATCTCAGCACCGGCCGTTACCCCGGGGAAGCAAACCCTTAGAAAATGCAGGAGGAAGCAGACCCTTACATAAAATGCATGCTGAAGTAGGATGCACTGGGCCGATAGGCGCAAAATAAAAACGCAGTGCAATGCACACCGCCTTGGGGATTAGAGAAATAAGGCGTACGCAAAGGAAAAAAAATAAAAAAACATGAGCTAACTCCACTTAATAAGATTATATAATCGTTTATTAAAACAAAAGCTCACTCCACTAAATAAGATTATATAATCGTTTATCAAAACAAAAGCTCACTCCACTAAATAAGATTATATAATCGTTTATCAAAACAAAAGCTCACTCCACTAAATAAGATTATATAATCGTTTATCAAAACATAAGCTCACTCTACTTAATAAGATTATATAATCGTTTATCAAAACAAAAGCTCACTCCACTAAATAAGATTATATAATCGTTTATCAAAACAAAAGCTCACTCCACTAAATAAGATTATATAATCGTTTATCAAAACAAAAGCTCACTCCACTAAATAAGATTATATAATCGTTTATCAAAACAAAAGCTCACTCCACTAAATAAGATTATATAATCGTTTATCAAAACATAAGCTCACTCTACTTAATAAGATTATATAATCGTTTATCAAAACAAAAGCTCACTCCACTAAATAAGATTATATAATCGTTTATCAAAACAAAAGCTCACTCCACTAAATAAGATTATATAATCGTTTATCAAAACAAAAGCTCACTCCACTAAATAAGATTATATAATCGTTTATCAAAACAAAAGCTCACTCCACTAAATAAGATTATATAATCTTTTATCAAAACATAAGCTTACTCCACTAAATAAGATTATATAATCGTTTATCAAAACATGAGCTCACTCCACCACATTATACGATTATATAATCGATTATCAAAAAGGAGTTCTCTCTAATAAGACTTTATACTCGTATGTCAAAATATGACTAATACCCTGACTAATATTTTCCCATTTGCCCCCCCCCCCCCCCCCCCGGGCCACTATTTTGCCCTGCAGCAAGATCTACCAGCGTGGAACTTGTTGAGTCAGTGTGTATTTCATGAGATGATCGAACCAACGTATTTTGTGCCAGGAAATGTAATCTGCGCAAGACGTAGTGCCAATCATACTCGAAATGTCGTCGTTCCGCATTATGTATTTCTTTGTAACATCGATGACCTTCCTTAAACACTTTATTTAAGACGTCAAAATTCTGCTTTCACACGATCTGGACAGAGGCCATGTTTTGCATTGATAGCACAGAGCCGTCATAAATATACTGTTTATCAGCTGTTGTTTTGTTGCTAAACTAATGCTCGGGTGACTAAGCAGTGGGGACAGCTGATAAGTTACCGTGGATAGTTTCTGACACCTAGTTTCGATTGCAATGTCGATCCTACCATCTGCCTAAAAATACTGCCCACAAACTTGAACTCATGGGCCTGTTGAAGAGCAATATTATTTACACATATATTGAGTGGCCCAGGTGTTCTATTGATACTGATATTGTATGTCTTTGTCTCGCGTTAATTCGCATATTTTATTTGGCACAGAAAATTGCAAGCGTGCTCATGTACATTTGCAGGTTATCTTCATTGTCGGACAACAGACAATGATCTTTCGCAAGGTGCAATTGTGTGTATTGAGTTCGGTTCTACTTCTGATGCATCAGGTTAACTGGTCTATGCTGTGATTTTATTCATGTAGATACTGAACAGTAGATCGGAAAGTTTACACCCCTACCTCACACTGGTTCTGATTTTGTCCATGTAGATGCTTAACAGTAGATCGGAACGTTTACACCCCTACCTCCTACTGGTTATGATTTTGTCCATGTAGATGCTGAACAGTAGATCGGAAAGTTTACACCCCTACCTCACACTGGTTGTGATTTTGTCCATGTAGATGCTGAACAGTAGATCGGAAAGTTTACACCCCTACCTCACACTGGTTGTGATTTTGTCCATGTAGATGCTGAACAGTAAATCGGAAAGCTCACACCCCTGCCTTACACCGGTTGTGATTTCAAAAGAAAATGTGACACCATCAGTCGTTCGTTCGACAAATATTCTCTTACCAGAGGGGTCTTGCGTTATCAGGTAGCTGACCTTGTATATCATCATCTTCCTGGATCGTCCAAAGCTTAATCATGTCTACTTTATCGAACGATTTTTTCTTGATCAAAACAACGTACCGATTTGAATGATATTGTATTAACCTTTCGCTTAATTGCTTAAAGGCGAATAAGACGTCTATGTAGCACAAATCCCTGCAAAACTCACATTGAGATTTGGATAGCTGATCTGCAACAATAGGTCTTATTTTCTATTCTAGGGTTTTTGCATACATTTTACCAATAGGATTATGTGGCGATATGCCTATGTACGAGTGACAGTTTATTAACTTACAATCTTGTTCCAAACGTGTACACATGTAGCAAGTCGTCTGGTGCATTTCTGTCTTTCCATAACTTTAGCCACACTAGCCATGTTTCCACACACGCATGAATCGTTTTCGTTGTTTTGCCGTCCATACCCGGTGACTTATTCTTAGGACTGTACTTTATAACTATTTCTTTAATCAATTTTACAGGTTTCTTGTGCTCGTAGTTTCGTGGTAGAAACAATGTATTCTCTATGAAGGCAGTATGGTTCACAAGTTCTTGGATGTTTTCCTTCCAGCCGTCTCTTCTGCTGTCTTCATTGAGCAAAGAAAACTATGCTTATCATTAATGACTGAGGCATGATTGAAGCGCTCATAATCGCAATGCCTTGATACTTTATAAAAAGCCTATACGGTGTTTTTGATATATTGATGTTAGTAATGTTTCTAGGATTCTTCTTTTATGTTTCTGATTATCCCCTTGGTGTTTCGTCATGTTGGTTGGCAGCGATGTAATCATCTTGCTTCTTGGATATCAACCAGCCTTGTAAGTCTCAATTTCAGACCATTTAAATTCCTATACCACATCACCCCACCAAGCTGTTTGTTTTCTCATTGTCTCCGTGTCGTTAGTTATTTTTCCCCACAGTACTTATCTGGCAAAGATGGCGCTGTAACTGGCTGCCAGTCTACATTTCTCTACTGTTTTGGATCATTAAGGATACCGCCAGACCCCTGAATTGTCTGGAATTCACACTAGTCGACGACTTACACTTGTGTTCACGGAAACGTGGTGTTGTTTTCCATCTGGACTTGTTATTTCGTTCTTTTTTTCTGATTTCTTCCATCCGTTTATCCTGGTCTGGACGCCGACTGAATCGCACTACGCTTATACCTGTGTCGTATTTCACAGGTTAGTTCTGCCGGTTCACCTTCACGAACTTGGCGTGTGGGGATTTTAGATCCTACTATGATGAGCTGAATACAGCTGGGGAGAGATGCCAGACTCACTCACACGCTGAGTGTTGTCCATACGACCTCTTGTGGTTATCGAAAAGGCACGACAAATACCGTTAGATGCCATCCCAGCTTTTCTGCCCTGCGGGTTACCTGTTTACGGAAAGGTTTCGGTGGTAACCCTGAGGCAAAATCTGCATCCTATGCTATCTCCAGTCGTCTCGATGAATGTCTTGCCACTGGCAAAAGGTAGCTTAGGCTCTGTGAGTGAAGTTGACAAAAAGCGCAGTTTCTTTCTCACTTTAATCCAAATCACCGCGCAAGTCACCCATTTCAGCGGACACAGGAAGAGATACGACTGTCTTCACGGCTGAACAAAGAGAGTGGTCTTCATCACTTGTGATGGACAACTATATACTTATGAAGTGTAGTCGTCAAAGTTACTTTAAAGATAACGCATTCATTACTTAAACATATTTGTGTCAAAACATACAAATATTAAGATCTGTTATGCTTCTTCTTTGCCGGTGTCTTTTAAGTGTCACTTAGTAAAATGGAATAATCACATGACAAACATGACTCCATTGTTCTATTTATAGTAGTGGCGAATGAGCTGTCGGCGTGCTATGCCAGCCAGATATCAGTTAGGCTGTTGTTACTCTAGTTGGAGTCTATCCCATTTCCTTCGGTCATGCTCACTTAGCTATCACTGCGAGTGCGAGCCACACTGGTCCCCGCGTTCGTCATTGCGCTGACGTCACCACAAAGGGACTGAGTGAACCATGCTTGCAAAGTTCATACAGTACACACACACACACACACACACATACACACGAATAGTCATAACAAAATCGTGTCGTTCAAGTATCGGGTCGAGTGAGTGCAAATTAACACCACACATATAAATGACCTCACAGTTGGACGCGGAAAGGGGGGGGGGGGCGAACCCTGCGATAAGTACTGTCTGCTCTTAACACGGCTAAGTCTATAACTTTGAAGGCGGATAGCACGCAGATGCCACTTAATTTGAACATTCAGAACGCCTCTCTCCAGCACGCCCATGTGGTCAGGTTTCTATGCAACATGATCTAAGAAGACGCCAGGGGCGACAGAACGATTGAGACCAGATGACAGAAAGCAGCGGGAGTGACATCAACTGGCGGCACTGCTAAAACCTTCTCAGATTAGTCAGGGAGAAAAGCAGAAACTGATCCACATCGCTTTCTTACCAAAGCCTGTGCCCTACCAGAGTCACAACGGAGGCCGTGTTCAAAGCGCGAGCGAGTAAAATCTCAACCTTCGAAATGGGATGTCTGTGAATGGCCGCCAGGGCTTGCAAGAGAGACAGATTGAGGAACGAGGATATTCGCAAACCGGTCGGTGCCATCTCATTTGCCGAATACATGTCCAGATAGAAGATACCCCGGTCCGGTCATCTCATGAGAATGTCCCCCGATCAGATTTCCTGGTCCGGTCATCTCATGAGAATGTCCCTTGATCACATTCCCCTGCGAGCTTGCAATGCTCGACGGTACGGCTTCCTTCTCCAGACAGAAGGTACCCCGGTCCGGTCATCTCATCAGAATGTCCCACGAGCAGATTTCCTGGTCCAGTCACCTCATGAGAATGTCCCCCGATCAGATTCCCCGGTCCGGTCATCTCATGAGAATGTCCCCCGATCAGATTCCCCGGTCCGGTCATATCATGAGAATGTCCCATGATCAGCTTCTGAGCAAGAGGACGACCGAGGGATGTATGGACGGACACGACATAAAAATGATTTTCCAACTTCACAGGTGGGCGATGTCATACGTAACGCATCTGATCCAGGAGAGGCGACTAAGGCTCCGCACGTGATCCATCAGAGTGCAAGTGCCCCACTAGCTAAACCTGACTTTATTTCTCAGTTTGAAGTTCATACAATCGTACTTAATGATTTCACAATCCTTCATTTATTAAAATAATATAATTACACTTAAAACCCATGTATTTGCATAAAGTATTAGTCAATGTAAATACAAATCATGACTAAATGTTTACTTACCTTTGTTGGATGTTTTAATTTGTGTTCGATTCGTTCGTTCAGTCCTTGATAAAAACCTTATTAATTAGAGGTATCGGTACCAGTATTTTATTGATGGAATTAAAAACTTCAATTGAAACTTTCCTCGCGTTTCTGCCAATTTATTTGTACAAATGAAAACAGAGAAAGGCTGTTATTTTTAGAAAGTGTAAATCCGAGGTTTTCTCCGGATAACGCACAACCTCGTTAACCGAGCACAATTACCAACAGAAACAATGTTAATCCCGCTGTAATTTCTCAAATTGTGAATGCTCGATAAAACGCAGAATCTAGATTAGAGCATGAATCAGAATCCAATTTCGGACATCAATCGAATTTTGTGTTAAATTGTCAATGCAACATTCAATTATCGTATATAATAAGGTAATACATAACTATCACAATCATGTGTCATAGCTGGTGGTTTTAATAACAAATTACCGCTACAACCTTTTGCAGTTTACGCTTTAGAAACCTTCAGATGGTCTATTATATCCAGCCATCTTGTCATGTCATCCCATTTTTTACCATTCCCTTTTCATTGACCTCACATATCCAGACCCCCCCCCCCCCCCCCCCACTACCACCACCTGTATTATAGTTTGTAATAATCTTCTTTTTTGTCTTTTTGTCCAGTCACCGTATTCTTTATTCTTTCCTTCTTTATTTATTTCTTTGGAAGCTCAGCAGCTGGTGCCATTACGGGAAGTCTGTATTCAGCTATGGAATTATATTATTGTAGTGGTGATTGTTGAAGCAATTGTTCGTCCACGACAAAGATTGCTAGACGCATTCACAACGTTCTATAGTTTTCTTTCTCGACATTTTTAGAAGGTTACCATTGCCTTATATACTGTGCCCAATGCCCCCCCACCTTTCCACCCACGGCTGAGTCTGATCACGTTGGTCTAGACAGTCCACTTGGTCTTCCTCGTCCCCTACTGTACTTGCATTGTTTTCAACGTCACAAGATTATTCCAGACTCACCGCAATATTGCAACGAATATTTCCTTTTCATTCTTATTTTCATTAGACAATACTCGGCTTGAAAAGAATATGTCTACTGTGCCCTCCCTAACGTGTTGGAAAAAGCGACAAAAGACGATTAACAATGGTGGCTAACAACATCCTCATGTAAAGCCACTCTTATGAAACTACAACTTAATTGATGTAGGCTTACCGATAAGGGTCAGACTTTGGTGTCACCCAATAATTCCCTTGGAGCGAATAATGCAATCAATTCGTTTCTACCTAATCATATCAGTGGGTTCACAAGTTCATAGAGAATAGTGTTGAGCTCTCACCTAGTTGGTCTGGCTGCTGTAACACAGACTACTTCCAGATGTACGTCCTAGACATGAGATAATGATTTGGTAGGTTTAGTGCACATAACCTTGACTCTAGCCGACGCAAAGATCTGATATATTGTCATTCACATATCTCAGACACGAAAACATGAAAATCAACAGATGATGTTGTAGAAGATGTTGCGATGTATAGGACACACCATCGAGAAGAGAACATTACAATAAAAACATACGTGTGCTGGATTGGAATATACAGAGGAAATAAAGAGGGAAGGTGAAAGAGGAAGTAAAGACAAAGAAGCTCAAGCAGAAAGATCCAACAAATTGGGCAAATTGATTCTTTTTGGCGAAAGATCCAACAAATTGGGCAAATTGATTCTTTTTGGCGAAAGATCCAACAAATTGGGCAAATTGATTCTTTTTGGCGAAAGATCCAACAAATTGGGCAAATTGATTCTTTTTGGCGAAAGATCCAAATATGAATTGGTATAAAGTGGTCAATCCAGTCGACTAGACCACTGGAAAACATGTATTCGAACTCTGTTAAAACTTAGATTTGTTGATTAGATTAAAATAAAAACATATCTTGCATACTGTGTGTCGGCTGCAGAGGTAAGCATCCTTTATTCCCCAGCACTAAAAATATATCGAATATCGCCATTATGTTTGTCATGATTATAGTTCCAATGGGATGCGAATAACACTGTGACCTTGAATGATGACATCCTTGCACGTGGGCAACTAAAGGTCAAGGTAAAGAGCATCACATATAGACACTGATGTCGGAGATAGAGTGTTATAGACTGTATTGTTCAAGGTCCCAGCTTGTTTATAAAGTAGGGTCACCAGTTCCCTTCCCCTGTGTCTTTTCTTCTCTATGAGTAAGCCAGGTACCAATATCAGCTGCGTTAGTGATGAAAAGGACGCATTCATGCGCTGTGTTATATTTTACAGCAAATATGCGCCTTTCGTACCGATGCATTATATTTCGGCTCAAGATGTTGAGGACTGGGTTAGCCTTCCCTATTTGAACAAGATTCTTTTAGAGATACTGTCCGGGTGTAGCCTGTGTTCAGAGTCGACACTTGGAGACGAAACAGGGTCGTGGTTAGCTATAATTCGCTGAACTTGCCGCAAAATTCTGATCCAAGTTCCCATTTACAGCTGGCTCGACTGGGGTGTGCTGGTAACGGGAGTTGAAAACCGTACATTTCCTTGACAGGAGAACAATGTACCACTGCGCTACTAAGTAACTCGTTAAACCACTAGGCATCCACCAATGATACACTGAGCTGTTGTGCATATCTGCTAGTATCAACCATGTATTATTTCGTACACACATTGGTCACACTTACAGATGTATTGGCAGTTGTGCAAGCCCTCAAAAAAAATACACAGCCGGAGCTCAAATAAAAAGCCTAGACGGCTAAACTAAAACCAAAGAGAAGTGTAGAGATGTAGTTGATACCATCACACTCTGGTATTTTAGGAAATGAGAGGTTAGCAAAGGAGGGAGCAGACTGTTTAGCAAAGGAGGGAGCTGACTGGTTAGCAAAGGAGAGAGCTGACTGGTTAGCAAAGGAGGGAGTAGACTGGTTAGAAAAGGAGGGAGCTGACTGGTTAGCAAAGGAGGGAGCTGACTGGTTAGCAAAGGAGAGAGCTGACTGGTTAGCAAAGGAGGGAGTAGACTGGTTAGAAAAGGAGGGAGCTGACTGGTTAGCAAAGGAGGGAGTAGACTGGTTAGCAAAGGAGGGAGTAGACTGGTTAGCAAAGGAGGGAGTAGACTGGTTAGAAAAGGAGGGAGCTGACTGGTTAGCAAAGGAGGGAGTAGACTGGTTATCAAAGGAGGGAGCTGACTGGTTATCAAAGGAGGGAGCAGACTGGTTAGCAAAG
This sequence comes from Ariolimax columbianus, assembly GCA_036924085.1. Taxonomy (NCBI): domain Eukaryota; kingdom Metazoa; phylum Mollusca; class Gastropoda; order Stylommatophora; family Arionidae; genus Ariolimax; species Ariolimax columbianus. The sequence continues at coordinate 5,096,470 of JAVGWX010000018.1, read as the reverse complement.
GAGGATGTAGACTGGGTAGCAAAGGAGGGAGTAGACTGGTTAGCAAAGGAGGGAGCTGTCTGGTTAGCAAATGAGAGAGCAGACTGGTTAGAAAATGAGAGAACAGACTGGTTAGCAAAGGAGAGAGCAGACTGGTTAGCACAGGAGAGAGCAGACTGGTTAGCAAAGGAGGGAGCAGACTAGTTAGCAAAGGAGGATGTAGACTGGGTAGCAAAGGAGGGTGCAGACTGGTTAGCAAATGAGAGAGCAGATTGGTTATCAAAGGTGAGAGCAGACTGGTTGGCAAAAATGAGAGCAAACTGGTTAGCAAAGGTGAGAGCAGACTGGTTAGCAAAGGTGAGAACAGACTGGTTAGCAAAGGTGAGAATAGACTGGTTAGCAAAGGAGGGAGCTGTCTGGTTAGCAAATGAGAAAGGAGACTGGTTAGCAAATTAGAGAACAGACTGGTTAGCAAAGGAGAGAGCAAACTGGTTAGCACAGGAAAGAGCAGACTGGTTAGCAAAGGTGGGAGCAGACTGGTTAGCAAAGGAGGGAGTAGACTGGTTAGAAAAGGAGGGAGCTGACTGGTTAGCAAAGGAAGGAGTAGACTGGTTAGCAAAGGAGGGAGCTGACTGGTTAGCAAAGGAGGGAGCAGACTGGTTAGCAAAGGAGGATGTAGACTGGGTAGCAAAGGAGGGTGCAGATTGGTTAGCAAATGAGAGAGCAGACTGGTTAGAAAATGAGAGAACAGACTGGTTAGCAAAGGAGAGAGCAGACTGGTTAGCACAGGAAAGAGCAGACTGGTTAGCAAAGGAGGGAGCTGACTGGTTAGCAAAGGAGGGAGCAGACTGGTTAGCAAAGGAAAGAGCAGACTGGTTAGCAAAGGACACATCAGACTGGTTAGCAAAGGAGAGAGAGCAGCACGAGAACAAAAAGAAGAGCCTGATCCAGCCCATGAGTAAAGTCGACCAAACGAGCGACAAACTATCACTTACTTGATCGAGAAAGGAACATAACAGATTGAATTGGCAATTGCGCACATTAACAATAGTTTCCTCACCACCCATGTGTTTGTGCATTCAAACAGCATAGACAACCGAATATATCCTGCAACATTGTTATTTGCTTACCCAATTGCATACTGAGTTCTGGCCCACGGATATGAACCCCCACACAAAGATGTTTGGAAGCATTAAAGAACTCTTCAACACAGGAACCATTATTCAGAGAACTGAACTTCACGTGTTTATGTAATGAAGAAACGGGACGAACAAGAAGAAGAATAAAATGAAGATCAACAGACATAAGGTCTGAAACCCTTGATGCAAGGAACAGTACTCAGACATATGGTCTGAAACCCTTGAGGGACAGTGCTCAGACATATGGTCTGAAACCCTTGAGGGACAGTGCTCAGACATATGGTCTAAAATATTTGATTCAAGGGACAGTGCTCAGACATATGGTCTGAAACCCTTGAGGGACAGTCCTCAGACATATGGTCTGAAACCCTTGAGGGACAGTGCTCAGACATATGGTCTGAAACCCTTGAGGGACAGTGCTCAGACATATGGTCTAAAATATTTGATTCAAGGGACAGTGCTCAGACATATGGTCTAAAATATTTGATGCAAGGGACAGTGCTCAGACATATGGTCTGAAACCCTTGAGGGACAGTCCTCAGACATATGGTCTGAAATCCTTGATGCAAGAGACAGTGCTCAGACATATGGTCTGAAACCCTTGATGCAAGGGACAGTGCTCAGACATATGGTTTGAAATCCTTGATGCAAAGGACAGTCCTCAGACATATGGTCTGAAACCCTTGAGGGACAGTGCTCAGACATATGGTCTGAAACCCTTGAGGGACAGTGCTCAGACATATGGTCTGAAACCATTGATGCAAGAGACAGTGATCAGACATATGGTCTGAAACCATTGATGCAAGAGACAGTGCTCAGACATATCGTCTGAAACCATTGATGCAAGAGACAGTGCTCAGACATATGGTCTGAAACCATTAATGCAAGAGACAGTGCTCAGACATATGGTCTGAAACCATTAATGCAAGAGACAGTGCTCAGACATATGGTCTGAAACCATTAATGCAAGGGACAGTGCTCAGGCATAGGGTCTGAAACCCTTGATTCAAGGACAGTCCTCGGACTTATGGTCTGAAACCCTTTATGCAAAGAATAGTTTAGGGCTAACGTGATATCGACAACTGATAAGTAGGCTGACATCAGTAACAGTGGACAGAAGAACGCCGATCAGATTGATAGTACCACCAGGACACGACACAAGGTTTGGTAGATTCACTGAAGTCAGCCTGCCATGCGTGTTCTAACACGTCTGAATGGCAGAGTGGTAGTAGAGGTTGCTTCTCCCTACACAAGTACGGGGGTCATTCCCTGGTGTAGACGTGCTCTAGATTACTCAGTTGTAATATCCGATGTAACAATACTGTGAGGAAGTGGACTGGTAGAACAAGATAGGGTAGAACAAGACAGGGTAGAACAAGACAGGGTAGACAGACAGAGTCGAACAAGACCAGGTACAACAAGACAGGGTAGAACAAGACTGGGTAGAACAAGACAGGGTAGAACAAGACAGGGTAGACAGACAGGGTAGACAGACAGTGTATAAAAAGACAGGGTAGACAGTCAGGGTAGAACAAGACAGGGTAGACAGGCAGGGTAGAACAAGATGAGACTTACTACAATGATGTATCTTACATTTCACTGACAAGCGGTGCTTGAAGAAATATAAACGTGACGTGAGTACAGCTACATTGATGCTTGTACATAAATGGGGATGATGATGGGGATAATGATGGTGGTGATAATGATGGTGGTGTTGATGGTGGTGGTAATGATGGTGGTGGTGATGGTGATAATGATGGTGATGTTGATGGTGGTGGTTATGGTGGTGGTAATAGTGGTGATGATGGTGGTTGTGATGCTGGTGGTAATGATGGTGATAATGATGGTGGTGGTGATGGTGATAATGATGGTGGTTATGATGGTGGTGGTGATGGTGATAATGATGGTGGTGGTGATGGTGGTGATAATGATGGTGGTGGTGATGGTGATAATGATGGTGGTGGTGATGGTGGTGATGATGGTGGTGATGATGGTGATAATGATGGTGGTGGTGATGGTGGTGATAATGATGGTGGTGGTGATAATGATGGTGGTGGTGATGGTGGTGATGATGGTGGTGATGATGGTGATAATGATGGTGGTGGTGATGGTGGTGATGATGGTGGTGATGATGGTGATAATGATGGTGGTGGTGATGGTGGTGATGATGGTGGTGGTGATGGTGGTGATGATGGTGGTGATGATGGTGATAATGATGGTGGTGGTGATGGTGGTGATGGTGGTGATAATGATGGTGGTGGTGATGGTGATAATTATGGTGATAATGATGGTGGTGGTGATGGTGATAATGATGGTGATAATGATGGTGGTGGTGGTGATGATGGTGGTTGTGATGCTGGTGGTAATGCTGATGATGGTGAAAAATATGGTGGTAATGAGGGTGGTGATGATGGTTATAGCTATGATGATGGTGGTGCTGGTCGTTGTGGTCATGGTAATGCTTTGATGATGATAATAATAATAATAATTATGATGATAATGTTGATGATAGTAACGATGATAGTGATGATGATGATGGTGATATAACCCTGTTAGCTGTGAGTACCTCTTAACAGCCCAGCAATTTGAGTTTGTTAAAAGATGTTATTTTAGATGCGTCATGCTATCGATGGAAAGTCTTTGGATGCATCTTCCGAGTGTTCCTGAAAGGAAGCAGTCCAGTGTGTCGGTGTCTCAGGATCGTCACGTCCTGCTAAGGATGTAGTGCATCCATCTGGGTCGACCATCACAATATTCCTCAATTTGTTATACCCCACTCTTCTGTATTGAGGTCACGTAATGCATACCCCGTCGCATGGGAGACGGTCACAAAGGGGAAGAGGTGTATGGTGTGCTGACCTGCATCTCACATCGTCCATGCGTTTACTTGACATTGGATATACAGCAAATAACGAGGCGAGACTGCAGTCGGGGAGGGGGTGAATTGGTGCAGCCCAGATACCACTCATCGGTTGGTTCTGCAGCTACCCATATAGTGTCCCCCCTGCTTCTCATAATTTTAGTCTGACCCTTGTCCAGAGACATGTCTGACCAGGGTGACCCTGTCAGGATGAATACTCCCGTCGCCGACATAGCTTCCAGGATCAGTGCGGCGCACAAGTTCTTCAAACTTGGCAAGTTATGCTTTCGTGTGGAGAGTACGTAAATGGTAGACATTTAGTCTCTTCTATTTGCTCGGTTGTTATGTGATGTGATTAACATACACACATACCAACATACAAACATACCAACATACAAACATACCAACATACAAACATACCAACATATAAACATACCAACATATATTCTTTTATTGAGCAGGAAAGTGGCAGCAGAAATTTCTTGTCGACACACATACTATAACAACGATGTTTAAAGCAGGACGTAACTTAACTAAAGATCTTCCGAGATCAGGTCGAGCGGATAGTGTTTCCTTAATACACGTCCTTCTTTAAACATAGTTGTCCAGTTCTTCACTGTTATCTTCGACACACTTTCATCACCATACACTACCTGTATTCTGCAATTAATGTCAACTGGTCGACATCCTTCAGCTGTAACAAACCGAATCACCGCTCGCTGACCAACTGTGGACGAATTCCGTGTCACACCCAATATGTTTTCAACGGTCTGCCGAGGAAGCTATGAGTCGGGGGGACAATGAAATTTTGCAAAATTGACGGCTGATATGTGCTATTTACACAATAAAAGACGTCATCATACGCATCGTCGGTAAGTTTACTTGTAATATAAAGTTTAGTTTCTGAAGCGTTCTTTTATTCTTCTGTCATATATGACGTATTATTTCTTGAGTTTGGTGTTATCATTATATTTATATGTATATGTATCTTCCCATATGTTATTTCTCTTGTATTCCTGCATCATAAATGAGATATTTTTTCTAAAGATTACTCTCTTCGATCCAAAGGACTTTTGAAATCTCAGCAGCTTTGCAAAACACGTGAATGGTTGAATGAGCAGAGCCAAGAGACAGGAGTCTATCACACTAAACTTGTTGAACGAATGTTTTCCGCATTATATATCCTGTTCTCGGTGTGGCATTGAAATTCTACTTACAATTTGTTAGACACTCACCTTTCCGGAAAGGACCCGGTCCATCTAAAGGCTATAATTACCTCTGAGAGACGAAGAGTCTAGAAATAATCTGATTATACCATATTATGCTTATTAAATTCAATTAAAGTTCACTTTTGACTTTCCTACACATATACTTGACAGCTGATTTAACTTTTCACACTCACTCAAGCACACACTCATACACACTGATACACATACACGAAAACGCAAATACTCACATACACAAACATTTACACACATAAACACTGACACACTCAAAACTCTCACAACACAGTAATACACACTCAAACACATACACACACAAACATTTACAAACTCCAAAACTTACACATTAAAAAACGCACACACACTCTCTCTCTCTCTCTCACACACATAGTTACACACACATGAAATACATAAACACACAACAATTTACACACTCAAACACACTCTTCCACACACACACACTTACACAATCAAACACTTACACAATCAAAAGCGTACACACTCTAACACTTACACAATCAAACACAAACACACTCTAACACTTACACAATCAAACACTTACACACTCTAACACTTACACAATCAAACACTTACACACTCTAACACTTACACAATCAAATACATACACACTCTAACACTTACACAATCAAACACTTTCACACTCAAACATTTACACATATCAAATACTCACAGACCTACAGGCGCACACACTTAATCTCACAGACTGACCCACAATCCCATACACACACAACTACACACAATCAAACACTTACACACACAACTACACACAATCAAACACTTACACACACAACTACACACAATCAAACACTTACACACACAACTACACACAATCAAACACTTACACACACAACTACACACAATCAAACACTTACACACACAACTACACACAATCAAACACTTACACACACAACTACACACAATCAAACACTTACACACACAACTACACACAATCAAACACTTACATGAAGAAGAAGAAGAAGAAGAAGAAGCACTTACACACTCAAACCCTTACACACACGTACACAGACGCGAGACGAGAAGGTTCCGAACTAAACTTGTTGACAATTGTGTTCCCCCTCGCAGACATGTTCTCAATTCTCTAGAATCAATCTCTACCGACTGAGAGAAGACAGACCTTCTCTGATTTATCTACCTTCTCCGATTTATCTACCTTCTCTGGTAACTTTCCACCCCGGGTCATCCCTTATCTGATTAAGACAATGACAGGTTCCGGTGCAGCGAAGAGGCTCATGGTAGGAAGGTTGAAAATACATTTCTTTGTGAGTTTGGGACAATAGAGTTTTAAGTTAATGGAAGTATGTTGATATTCTTCTCTGAATCGAAGTCACTGATCTACAGGCAGATCCGTAGGTGCTTAGTTTATCGCATAAAATGGTAGAGAGAGAATAAATAATGATAGTTCAAATAACCCGCTGGTCGTACACACTGCTGATCAGTCCTTGCAGTGATCCATCCTTGCTCGACACATCTTTGATTTCACAATTGTGCAGTCTGTGCACTGTCTGTTCATCATCTAAAGTGTTGAAATCTGAGAGGAGAGCTTTGTTCAGATTCAGAATTTAAGAAGCGGGCATTGGAAAGCTTCAGGGTGTAAGAGGCTGGCGTTGATCATCCTCAGAATGTAAGTGGCGGGCATTGATCAGCCTCTGAATGTAAGAGGGGGGTATTGATCAGCCTCAGAATGTAAGAGGTGGGCATTGATCAGCCTCAGAATGTAAGAGGTAAACATTGATCAGCCTCACAATGTAAGAAGCGGGCATTGGAAAGCTTCAGGGTGTAAGAGGCTGGCGTTGATCATCCTCAGAATGTAAGTGGCGGGCATTGATCAGCCTCTGAATGTAAGAGGGGGGTATTGATCAGCCTCAGAATGTAAGAGGTGGGCATTGATCACCCTCAGAATGTAAGAAGTGAGCATTGATCAGCCTCAGAATGTAAGAAGCGGGCATTGATCACCCTCAGAATGTAAGAGGTGAGCATTGATCAGCCTCAGAATGTAAGAAGCGGGCATTGATCACCCTCAGAATGTAAGAGGTAAGTACTGATCAGCCTCAGAATGCAAGAGGCGGGCATTGATCAACTTCAGAATGTCACCACTAAAAAACAAACCGTAACGGTAGTTCCATATCAGACACTGCTTGCGGGGATGAAGTGCTAGAGACCCTTGTTTATGAAGTAGGAGAACCAGTTCCGGCCCTCGCTATCTTTCTTTTCGAAACAGTATACTGGTTACCAATTTATAGCTGAGTTGACTGGAGCTTTCTGATAATGGGAGTTGGGCCTTGTACATTTGCAGCCAGTAGCAAGTGCTTCTTCACTACGGTAACAAGACGCTCACCCATGCTCACATCCAACTTCACCGTGGATAACTCTGTTATACAAGCGTCAACCTATTGTCTCCAACATAAACAGGACAATAGATCCTACAAAGAACCCATGAACAGGTGTAGCCTCTGCGTCCGTTATAAACTCTTGCGGAGCCAGATTTGAAATCTCTGTGTTCACTATCTACTAATTAAGTAGCCACAGATTTGAAATCTCTGTGTCCACTATCCAATCCTGCTATCGCTAAAGATTTGAAACCTCTGTGTTCACTATCGACTAATTAAGTAGCCAAAGATTTGAAACCTCTGTGTTCACTATCTACTAATTAAGTAGCCAAAGATTTGAAACCTGTGTCCATTATCTAATAATTAAGTAGCCAAAGATTTGAAACCTCTGTGTTCACTATCTAATAATTAAGTAGCCAAAGATTTGAAACCTCTGTGTTCACTATCTAATAATTAAGTAGCCAAAGATTTGAAACCTCTGTGTTCACTATCTACTAATTAAGTAGCCAAAGATTTAAAACATGTGTCCTATATCCACTCCTGCCGTAGCCAAAGATTTGAAGCCTCAGTGTCCACTATCCACTCCTGTCGTAGCCAAAGATTTGAAACCATTGTGTCCATTATCCACTCCTGCCGTAGCCAAAGATTTGAAACCTCTGTGTTCACTATCTACTAATTAAGTAGCCAAAGATTTGAAACATCTGTGTTCACTATCTACTAATTAAGTAGCAAAAGATTTAAAACATGTGTCCTATATCCACTCCTGCCGTAGCCAAAGATTTGAAACCTCTGTGTTCACTATCTACTAATTAAGTAGCCAAAGATTTAAAACCTCTGTGTTCACTATCTAATAATTAAGTAGCCAAAGATTTGAAACCTCTGTGTTCACTATCTACTAATTAAGTAGCCAAAGATTTAAAACATGTGTCCTATATCCACTCCTGCCGTAGCCAAAATTTTGAAACCTGTGTTCATTACCCACTCCTGCCGTAGCCAAAAATTTGAAAGCAGAGTCCATTATCCACTCCTGCCGTAGCCAAAAATTTGAAACCTGTGTCTATTATCCACTCCTGCCGTAGCCAAACATTTGAAACCTGTGTCCATTATCCACTCCTGCCGTAGCCAAAGATTTGAAACCTGTGTCCATTATCCACTTCTGCCGTAGCCAAAGATTTGAAGCCTCAGTGTCCATTATCCAATACTACCGTAGCAAAAGATTTTAAACCTGTGTCCATTATCCACTCCTGCCGTAGCCAAAGATTTGAAGCCTCAGTGTCCATTATCCAATACTACCGTAGCCAAAGATTTGAAACCTGTGTCCATTATCCACTCCTGCCGTAACCAAAAATTTGGGGTAAGACAATTTACATGACTAAGTAATATATCCTCTCACCCGATAGTCTCAAAAAGGTGTGCAAATTATGTATTTTAAAAAAAATCCGTCCCCCTTTTTTAAAATAAAACGAAGGTTGTCATTAAAGTTCGAACAGTGCCCTAATGGTATCGTAATCGCTAGGCCAGACGCAATGGTAGCCTCAATCTTCATTCTCTCACCGTAGGTCGTTATTTCTATGATGATTGTGATGATGATTAAGCTAATAACCGTGTAAACATTTAGATGAACTTATGTTTTTATTGCTTTGGATTGCCACTGTAGACACGCACGACAATTATGATATCCCTCGCGGAGGAATACTTCAGCAAATACGTGGAAAAAGGTCAGAATGCAGCCTTTACTCAGAGAGCGAGAAAGAGGGGATGGGGAGGCGGTGAGGAGAGTCAATCTTCGAGATTAAATAATCCGGACACCCCTCCTTTCTCCAACCCTTGACCATCATCCCGGACATTCTATCTGCTTCCGCCAGCAAGTTTATTTACCCCTAGCAGGCGCCACTTGCGCGCGCTCCTTCAACGAGATTTGGGAATTGTGGGATCGATTTTTTATTACTGGTAAGTCACGTGGAAAAAGTCATATTTCTGATTGGTCGTCGTTATACGGCGGTGACACGGCGGGAAGACGGAGATGAGAAAGTATTGATGTGGTGTTCTAGGCTGATGGCCGGAGTGAAAATCGAAGGAGATGAAGCTCCTGCAACTGGCCAGGGCAGACAGTTTCTGCTGGATCGGGTGGGGGGTGTAGAAAGTTTCCCCATGTGAGTTTGTGAGCAAATTTGTTAAGTAAATCCCTGAAATGGCGTGTCGAGTGTGAGTCAGGCCAGGTCAAACGTAGACGCCGATAGGAGGGTTAAGACGACAGTCGGGTGTGAGGTGTGGCTCGGACGAGAGAAGAAATGGATTTCTGTTGGATTTCTTATAAGACACATCAAACGAATGATGTCTGTGCAGAAAGAACAGGCCCACTGTATCCTTCCGACAGGGCGAACTGAGACGTCAATGCGGTCAGGCACAATATACTAGCCAGAACGTCGCGGCAGGACCATGCACAAAATTCTGGCCAAAACACTATCTCTCTTCCGTGTAGGTTTCCCTGGAAACGGGCTGTTTTCAAAGCAGTCTGACTGACGAGATGTGGATGGACGTGATCCCTGTAGTATTGAGCGTCACGCAAATCATGTCAAGTATAGCACAACCGCCTTGAGGACAGCGGCCCACCTTCATCAGCACGCTCGGGATGTGTGGAATCCTACTGCGACTCGCCCCTTTGTCAGGGGGCGCTAAAAAGGAAACTTATTACTTATTGTGGGCATTACACAAAACATCATTCCAGCATGTTCTAAAAAGCCATTAAAGAGGATTATTCATGGTACTAGCAACCGTACCACATTAAAGAAACTGCCGTTCAAAGTCCCACTAAACGCACGCATATTTGCAGCGAAATATTTTGATAGTAAGGGGGACAACTATATTGGTGATTTTAGACTTTTAAAGGTGTAAATGCAGTCTAGTAGAAAATACACATTCGATGTAATAACGGAGAGGATCAATTAGATTATAACAAGTTTTAATAAAATACAGCCGCCTACAAGAACAAGTGGGCACAGCCACAAATTAATTAAAGTAAGGTCCAAATTAGGTACTAGGAGATATTAGTTTAGTCAGAAGGCGGTGATTGCTTGTAACGCATTGCCACATGAAATAGTGGAGGTAGGGTAAATTAATGGATTCAAGAATAAATTGGATGCTCAAAATTATTTTTAGGTCAATTGAATGCAAACGAAACTGGTTGTATACATCCTGCAGTCTTCTAAACCAGTATAAAGAGGTTACGGTAAGTTAAGTAAGCACACATTTAAACATTTATGCAGCAAATTAAGAAAGAAAGTCTTTTTGAAAATGTAAAGAAAATGACTAAGGAAATTTAGCTAGTCCAGTAAACTATATATATATATGTGTGTGTGTGTGTGTATGTGTGTGTGTGTGTGTGTGTGTGTGTGTGAAAAGGACAAGAATAGCACCACTGCCTCACAGAGAGCATGTCGTAAAAGGTGACTAGCTGTGTTTCGTGGCATACACCGGCCATGGTTAGGTTGTTTGTTTAGAGCAACATAGATGGCGTCTAACAGGCTGCGGGTCTACTTTGCTCTAGTGTTTGACTCGATTAAGATGAACTCGCACATGGGCTAATCACCCAACGCAGCGGAGTATTAAGCTGCTCTAGGCTAGCCCGCAAAACAGAAAATTCTTCTCCCGACTATATTCAGCACATACCAGAGCTGACACCTGCACAGGGTCATCTGCCCCTGTAGAAGTACAGGTCGATTAAGAACTATACATATTATATGATAGGAATTTTTTACGATAAGGGTTAAGGATCGCAAAATTATAAGTGTCAGTACAAGACCAACTTCTAATATAATTAAAGGACATCCGCTTCCGAATTATCAAACACTCCACAAATATGTTTCAGTATAGCTGTTTTCATACATATTTTAACATTTATACATACATCAGTTAATTCATTAAAATATCGCTAGAGTAGTGTGCTCCACACGCTGATGGCTGGCCCCTTCACTGATATTGTATGCGTCAATAATGTGTGCGATATTATTGGTTGAGAATCGTCCAGATCTGATGTTGGCTTATTTCCCTTCTTTGCCAAGAATTATAGTACATATGTCTGATGTGACTTTTTGACTTCTGGCTGGTGTAACTTCTTGACTTCTGTCTGATGTGACTTTTTGACTTCTGTCTGATGTGACTTTTTGACTTCTGTCTGGTGTGACTTCTTGACTTCTGTCTGATGTGACTTCTTGACTTCTGTCTGGTATGACTTCTTGATTTCTGTGTAGTGTCTCTTTTTTTCTTTTTTTTTTCGTTCGCCTTATTTCTATAATCCCAAGGCGGTGTACGTTGCACTGTGGTTTTTATTTTTGTGCCTGCCCACCCAGTGCATCCGACTTCAGTATGCATTTTATGGAAGGGTCGGCTTCCTCCTGCATTTTCTACGGGTTTGCTTGCCCGGATAACCCCGATGCTGTGATGGGATTGAATCCAGCACCTTCTGGTTGTGAGCCGTGTCACTTAACCAGTAGCCCACGCCGTCCCCAACTCTCTCTAGTATAACTTCTTGACTTCTGTCTGGTGTGACTCTTTGACTTCTGTCTGGTGTGACTTCTTGACCTTTTTCTGGTGTGACATCTTGACTTCTGTCTGGTGTGACATTGTCACTTCGGTCCTGGGGTTACTTCTTCGCTTGTGTCTGGTGTGACATCTTGACTTCTGTCTGGAGGTTACTTCTTGACTTGTGTCTGGTGTGACGTTTTTACTTCGGTCTTCCGTCTCGTGTGACTTCTTTTTTACTTCTGGTTTGAATTATTTAAATTCTTCTTCCGTCTTGTGTGATAAATTTGTTTTTCTTCTGTCTGGTGTGATATTTATTTTCTATCTTGTATGATTTCTGTCCTTTTTTCTTCTGTCTGGTGTGATTTCTCTACATTTCTATTTCGTCTGGTGTGATTTCACTCCATTTCTATTTCGTCTGGTGTGATTTTATTCCTTTTTTCCTTTCTGTGGTGCGGTTTCTGTACTTTATTCTTCTATCTGGTTTGATTTGTAGATATTTTTTCTGTCTGATGTGATTTCATTACTTTTTACATTTGTCTGATGTGATTTCTTTACTTTTTACTCCTGTCTAATGCAAGTTATTTTGGGTGGTGTCTATCTCGTGTGCTTTATTTGTTTCTATTCTGTTTGGTGTGATTTGATTGTTTTTCTTGTGTCTAGTGTGGTTTTTAAAAATTTATGTCTGGTGTGATGTATTTGTTTTTCTTCTGTCTCGTTTGATGTCTTTGCTTTTTTCTTCTGTCATGTGTTATTTCATTACTTTGTTTTTATCTAGTGTAATTTCATTACTTTTTTCTTCTGCCTAGTGCGATTTCTTAACTTTTGTTGTTCTGTCTGGTTTTATTTCATTACGTTTATCTTCTGTCTGGTGGGATTTATAAACTTTGTCTTTTGTCTAGTGCGATTCCTTTTTTTTTTTCTTTTTTCTGATGCAATTTCTTTACTCTTTTCAGTCTGGTGTGATGTCTTAACTTTTTTTTTTGGTTGATGTATTTTAACGTTTTTTGTGTCTGTGATTTCTTTACTTTTTACTCCTGTCTGATGCGATTAATTTGGGTTTTTTTAATGTTTGGTCTGATGTCTGTACTTGTTCTTCTATCTGGTGTGATTTACTGGTTTTTCTTTCTGTCTAGCGTGATTGTTTTGTTTGTTTCTGTCTGATGTGATTTATTGTGTTCTTTCCTGTCTGATGTGATTTATTAGGTTTGTTTCTGTCTGATGTGATTTATGCGTTTTTTTTTCTGTCTGGTGTAATGTCTTTACTTTAAATTGGGCCTAGTGGGATTTTTTTTCTTTTCTGTCTCTTGTGATTTTATTTTCTGTCTGTTGTGATTTATTTGATGTTCTTCTGTTTGGTGTGATCTTTTTTCTTTCTGTCTCGTGTGATTTCTTTCCTTATTTTCTTTCTGGTGTGATTTTATTCTGTCTGTCTGGTGTGATTTATTTTGTTTTTCTTCTGTCTGGTGTTATTTCTTAACTTTTTTCTTTTGGGGTGATTTCTTTACTTCTTAAAAAATGTTTGGTGCGATTTATTTTTGTTTTTTTCTGTTTGGAGTGATTTATTTATTTTCATTTATCTGTCGGGTGCTATTTAATTTTTTTTTTTTTTTTTTGTCTGATGCGATTTTTATATTTTACTTCTGTCTGGTTGTATTTCTTAACGTTTTCTATTCTGTAGGGTGTGATTTCTTTACTGTTTTCTTCTGTATGGTGCCATTTATTTACATTTTTCTTCTGTCAAGTTCGATTTCTGTACTTTTTTTCCTTTCTGATGTAATTTCTTAACTTTTTTCTTATGTCTGGTTGGATTTCTTAACGATTTTCTTCTGTCTCGTGTGATTTATTTTCTTGTTTTCTCTTTCTAGTGTGATTATTTTCTTGTTTTCTCTGTTTGGTGTGATTTCATTACGTTTTTCTTCTGTATGGTGCGATTTCTTTACTTTCGTCTTTCTGATGCGATTTATTTACTTTGTTTTTTTTGTTTGGTGCAATTCCTTTACTTTTTTCTTCCGCCTTGTTTTATTTTTGTACTTTTTCCTATATCTTGTGAAATTTCATTACTTTCTTCATATGTCTGGTGTGATTTGTTTACTGTTTCCTCTGATGTGATTAGTTTTTTTTCTGATTAGTGTGATTTCATTACGTTTTTCGTCTGTATGGTGCGATTTATTACCTTTTTTCTTCTGTCTAGTGCGATTTCTTTCCTATTTTTTTCTTTCTGATGTGATTTCTTTTTTCGTTCTCTGGTGCGATTTCATTACTTTTTTCGTCTGTCTAGTGTGATTTCTTTACTCTTCTCGTCTGTCTGATGTGATTTCTTTTCTTGTTTTCCATTTCTGGTGTGATTGTTTGTCTTGTTTTCTCTGTTTTGTGTGATTTCGTTTCGTTTTTCTTCATTCTGATGAGATTTATTTACTTCGTTTCTTTTGTTTGGTGCAATTTCCTGAAATTTTTTTTATCTGTCTCGTGTGATTGCTTTCTTTTTCAAATGTCTCGTGTCAATTTTTTTTTTTTTCCCTCTGGTGTGATTTCTGTATTGTTTTATTATGTATGGAGTGATTTCTTTAATGTTTCCTCTGACTGGTGTGATTTCATTCCTTTTTTCTTCTGTATGGTGCGATTTCTTTACTTTTTCTTCTGTATGGTGCGATTTACCTTTTTCTGTTTAGTGCAATTTCTTTATTATTTTTTTTTTGTGATGCGATTTCTTTACTTTTTTCTTATGTCTGGTATGATTTCTTTACTTTTTTTCTTATGTCTGGTGTGATTTCTTTACTTTTTTCTTCTTAATGGTGTGATTTCATTACTTTTTTATGACTGGCTGGATTTCTTTAATGTTTCCTTTGTCTGGTGTGATTTGTTTTCGATTTTTTCTGATGTATGATTTCATGACTTTTTTCTTCCATATGGTGCGAAGTTTTTTACTGTTTTGTCTTTCTGATGCATATTCTTTCATTTTTTCTTGTCTGGTGTAATTTCTTTACTTTTTTCGTCTAACGAATACCATTTCTTTATTTTTTTTTCTGTCTTGTGTAATTTTTTTGTCTGTTTTGATTTTGTTATCTTTTTCTTCTGTATGGTGCGATTTATTTACCGTTTTCTTCTGTCTAATACGATTGTTTCGTTTTTCTTGTAAGATGGTGTAGTAGATTTTGAGCATATTGATGACACCTCTGAGGACGCCTTCGCTACGCTCATAAATAGAATCATTGTCACAGAATTCATAAACATGCACTTCGAATTTTGGTATGAGCCTTCATGAAATGTTTTGGTTGGATGTCTTAATCGGCCGCAACTCTTCTAACTTATCTGCGGTACCAGCTAAAGATACTGATGTTCCACAGCTAGTTCTTCAAATTCACCTTTCGTATGTGACTCACCATAGCTCTCCGGCAACTGATCAATGTCGCTTGGATAAACAAATTCAATGGTTATATATTTAACCATGCGAGATGTATCTCTAAAAACATCAGAAAGTGGCTCAATTCCTACAAACGTAATCCCTGTTCCAGGCCACAAATTATATGAGAAGTCATGCATGCGGGTCGTTGACACTTCTTTGTGGACAGAATCAATGTTTACGATTGCATTTAGGACGTTGTAGGACTTTTAGTAGTCGCCCGCAGCTATGGCATGCAGCCCAGCCTGGACAATCCTTAATTAAATCTTACGTACATAATATTCTTACACCCAGGTCCGTTTTTTTGCGAACTGTGTTTAGCGTAACTTCATAACCTCAACTTGGGATTGGTCATTATGGTTTTCTTGGAGGTTGGTTGAGTGTTCTGGGACATTGTCCCGCACGAATATGACATTCTATGACAAGCCATTCGCTGTACACAACTGATCAATCCCTGCTTTAAAAAGGTGTATTATTCCTTAAAAATAGGTCTGCTTCGCAGACGTCTTCTCGTTAGAGCACCAAAGTACAGGAAGTTGTTTCTCCACCCTTCATTACACAAGGCGTCTCTGAATGGTAAACCGTCAACAGTTTTTATTGCTGCTATGTGTTACTGAGCTTTTGTTGTTGTTATCAATGTTTTTATTCGATCATCTTGAAAATATCTTTAAAACAAAAATCTAACAGATGAATCACCGTAAAGTGGGACCCATCATGTATGTATGTGTATATGTGTATGTTTGTGTGTGTATATATGTATGTTTGTGTGTGTATGTGTGTATATGTGTGTGTGCCTGTGTAAATATATATTTGGAATACTCAGAATCCTGGTATTCAAACAGGTATGTTAATGTCTGATGCTAGGTAACCGAATGCTTCGGTTATATGTAGTGGGTATTATTCTCTATTTGTTTAAGCTCTGTCTCTCCTTTCGATTTAGCCTATATATGCGAGTACATGTGTGTCTTATATTTGTGTGTGTTTCTGTGTGTATGTTTATGTATATTTATGTAGAGTGAGAAAGAGAATGAGAGAGAGTGTGTGATAAATTGTGAGAGGGAGAGAATTATAGAGTTAAAGAGAGGGGAAAGAGTGAAAAAGAGAGTTAGAGAGAGAGAGAGAGAGAGAGAGAGAGAGAGAGAGACAAAGAACGTGAGTGAGAAAGAGAATTGTCGTTCTAAAGAAAATGTGAAAGAGTATGTGATAGGCGGAGAATAAGGAAGCGTGAGAGATAGAAAATATGAGAGTTAAAAATGAGAGAGAGGGCAGATATGTGAAGCCAATACATTACACGGTCTATCTGGACAGCTAGAAGGAGACAAAGGAAAGGTTGAAGATAAAAAGCGAAAAAAAGAGAGAATACACAAAAACGTAGCACCTACTATACAATACTACACTACACACTACACTATACTATACTATACTACACTATACTATACTACACACTACACTTTACTATACTATACTATACAATACTACACTACACACTACACTTTACTATACTATACTATACAATACAATACTACACTACACACTACACTTTACTATACTATACTATACTATACTATACTACACTACACTTTACTATACTATACAATACAATACAATACAATACAATACTACACTACACACTACACTTTACTATACTATACTATACTATACTATTTCTGTTTCTGTTTCTAAGAATCGACGTCACTGCACTCCGGGCATACCCATAGGTGCTCAGTCTCTCTCATCAAATGGCGTAAGGTATGGATGCTGATGGTCCCTGTAGCTCGCTGGTTGTACACGCTCCTGCGCCGCCCTCTCATGCGCGCTACTCCGCTCGAACCTCGTTTAATGTCGAAACTTTGCAATCTGTGGATTGCTGCTTCATCTATTGCGGTGTACCCATCCAGCAGGCGGTCATTGATTGATTTCGAAATGTCACTTCTGTCCATTACCAATGTGCCCATGATGGGAGCCCGTGAAGCCAAGATGTCAGCTCTTTCATTGCCCTGAATCCAGGCATAAGCAGGACAGTAGATCCAGGACAGCGCCTGGAGGTTTGAGGCCTCGATAGCAGCTATCCACTCGTACCTAAGCCATCCCTTCTGTACTTTCTGAAGTACGGCTTGCGCGTCTGTCACGATTACTGCCTTTGTTATAGAAGTCTCAGATATCCATTTCAGTGCTGAGGTCACTGCTTCCGTCTCCATTCTCATACTGGAGGTTGTTGACATGTATGCCCTACTGCGCTCAGCAACGACTTCTCTTCTCACTCTAGCCGAGAAACCCCAGCCTGGTGCCCACTGCGCACTACTGATCAGTCGGTGTATATGACAGCGTCATTCTCCTGTGTGTTCTCAGTTATCAGCTGATTTACCTCGTGCTCTGCTCTCTCGTTGTTCCGTTCTCTGCATTCCATGCCTAAGGTTATGATGACTCTCTGGTACTTTATCATTCTATCACCAGTGTGGACCCATTCTTCCCCTTTTGCTATCGTCTCAGCTGGAGTGACGTGTCCGATTGTTGTCTCAGCCTGTGCCATCCATGACGACCCTTTCTTGATTCTTGATCCCTTGATATCTGAGATACTACTGTGCAGAGGGTATCGAGTGTCTGTGGTGACACGCATATAGGCTTTGACTTGTGTCAGTTTATGTCTGGATGTCACATATAACAATTCCAACATGTACCGCATCATCACAATCGAGGTATCTCTAGTGCAGCCCAGAACCAGATGCATACCTTCATTCTGGATGCGGTCCAACCTTTCACACTGTGTCATTGATAGTGTGAGGATGCCTAGTCCGTAATCGATGACCGACAACACGACCTGACGAAATAGGATGAACAGGAGGTGTTGTTCCAAGTCGGCAGCAGCCATGGTCTTGAGTGCTCCTAACCCTCTCTTGCATCTTTGAACGATGTTGTCAACATGGCAGTTATAGGAAAGAATGCAATCAAATGTCACTCCAAGGTATTTCAACCTGTCACACCTGTCGATGGTGCAACCATCAAAAGTGATGCCCGCGAGCTCAGCCTTTACTATGGAATTATTAAAAGAGCACCACATCATGCAGGTCTTGTTCGGATTGATCTTGAAGCTTTAGTCGCTGTACCACTGGGAGATTCCTTGCAAGGTTTCCAGGATCTATTTGACCAACTCTTGCCTGTCTGAGCCAGTCCTGTACGTTAGGGTGTCATCGGCAAATGTCAACGTTCGCCCTGTCCCAGTGGGTTGAATATTGGCCTCTTTTACTGTGTAAAGGTTGAACAGCACCAGTGAGAGCGGAGACCCTTGAGGCAGTCCTGGACATATTCGCCTCGGTTCTGATGTCCACGATCCCACGCGTAGCGCAACTGTTCTTTCCATCAGGCCAGCTGATATCCAACTAACCAGCCACCGGTTTAAACCACACTGCTGCAGACAGGTAATTAAGGTCCCAAAAACGACACGGTTGTATGCTTCTTCCAGGTCGAGTGCCACCGCGACTGCTTCTTGCTTTGACTGAAACCCTTCCTACACATCATACACGAAAGTTCCAGCTTTAGCCCAGGTCTCCTTCGCTGTTCTATAACTGTCCAGCGTATCGGGTAGAATCTGCTCCGTTCAAGGTAGGCCATTATTTTGCTGGCCACTTTCTTCTCGAGCAATTTGCCATATACATTTTGTATGGTGATTATTCGATAGCTGCTGAGAAGCGTGGAGTCCTTACCAGGTTTAGGCAGTGGGCATAGATAGATATGAAGCCAGTCCTCAGGCACATATGCCTTCTCTATAGTGTGGTTGAACTCCTTCACCATATTTCTTAAATCTGTCTCATCCAACTGCTTGATGTAGCAATACTGTACTCCATCTGGACCTGGAGCTGTGCTTTTGCTTGTACGTAGGCTATTTACGACCTCTGCCTCGGTGATAAGGTCTACATAAGCCTCTTTCCTGATTGCTGCGTCTAAGATACCTTTTCGAGTTTACTGACGGGCATCTCTGTCGCCTTTGTCAGTCTGGGCAACATATCGACTGAAAAAACTTTGATCCTTCTCTTCATCTGTCTTCAGGAGCCTTTCTGTGGTGTCTTGAATGTTGGAGATAAGCTGGCTTGTAGTTTGTCCATTCATCTTTCGATGCATGTGCCAGAACTTCGGGAAAGCATTATCATTACCCACTTCTGTGATGAACTCCTCCCATTGCTCGCTTTTGGACTCCCTAGCTAACGCTTTAAAGGAATTGGTAGCTTTGCGTTTTACCTCCTCCTTCTCGTTCAATGCGTCGACATTAATACCAGCTCTCTTTCTGGTTTTACGCCAATCCTTTGTTGCCGCCTCCTTTTCTCTCCAGGCCGTATCAACAGCTTGATTCCACCAGGGTGGTTGGACAAAAGGGAATCTAGTGATCCTGCGTCCTATCGTCTGGCGCAGCTTGTTCACTACATTATCCTGTCCGTACATGTATCTGAACATCTGTTTGGCTTTCCGGTGTCTGTTGTGTTTTTCTCTGGATATAAGTACGACACACGGCAGGTGGTCGCTCTCGTGTGCCCCTAATACGTCCCAGCGAGTGGATGGAGCAACATCACTGGATATAAGAGCCAGGTCGATGACCCCGTCCGTATCTCCCGGTCGAGATGCTATACTATACTATACTATGCTATGCTATGCCATGATATGCCATGATATGTTATGCTATGCTATACTATATACTATACTATACTATACTATGACCAGAGTTGGAAGCAGCACCAAAATAGCTTCTGTGATGCTTAGAGCTACGCTTGATCTTTGATGGACCGTTTGCAGGGTAACACTTTCTTTGAATATTTCTTGTTCGAGTAATTGAGATTTGTCAACGATAGTAAACTGTTTGTGATACTTTTAATGAATAGTATGTTAGTATGTCTTTGTTTTGGATGTGATATTCTTAGTTAATTTGATGTTATTATATCTACTTTCTCGATGTGATACTCTTATTTAGCACTATGTTAGTATGTCGGCATTCTGGATGTGATACTCTTACTGATATGCCATGTAATTGAGTCATAGTGTAGGACTGCATTCTGAATGTGACATTTGTATCTGAATGGCGTGTATCTGAGTGTAAAGTGAACTCTGCTACTCATTACAAATTATAAACATGAATTGTAGTTACTGAATTAGGCGCAAGGTTTAAGGCATAATACAGTTTTTGCGGGTCGGAAGGAGATATTGGCGAATGGAGAGACTGGTGTGTAGGGAGATTTGTGAATGGAGAGACTGGTGTGTAGGGAGATTTGTGAATGGAGAGACTGGTGTGCAGAGAGATTTGTTAATGGAGATTTGTGAATGGAGAGATCGATAGATGAAAAGATTGATAAATAAATAAATTGAATATGGAGATTTTACCAAATAGATCGACGGTTAGAGATACTGACTAATGACGAAATAGGCGAATTGAAAAATTGACAAATTGAGACATTATATGAATGGAGAGATTAGCGAATGGAATGGCTGAAGAATGGAAAGATTGACAAATGGAGAAAATTTTCGAATGGAGAGATTGGTGAATGGAATGGTTGAAGAATGAAGAGATTGACAAACGGAGAAATATACGAATGAAAAGATTGACGAATCGAGAGATTGGCATATTGAATGGTTGAAGAATGGAGTGATTGGTGAATGAAGTATTTTTTAAAAGCCGCAACAGTCACAATATCACCTTTTCACCACATCTTTGATGCTACATTCCATAGCCGTGCTAACTTTTGAGACATTTACCACTCTGTCTAGGCGCTGTGCTTAATCTTGGCAAAATGTCTGGAACGTTCAAGCCTCGGGCAATTACTGTTTGGTTAGCGACGTAAAACTACCCGCACCAAACACGTCTAGTCGCTCTGTTGTTTTGCCATTTTTTAGTGTTGACTTTACTTGTCCATCTCAGCATGCATCCATCCTAGCGTCTGTAATTATTCTACTCGATTTCATCATGAACTGTCTCTCTGCTTCGTGCTATCTTCGTCATTTCTGGACTTTTATAAATATTGCATTTCGTTTAATTCATGCGTTTTGACTTGAATGCATTCTATTTTTGTATTTCCTATATGTCATAATCTAACCTATAGGGATTGTATATGCACAAAAAAGTGTGTGTAAGATCGATGTCATTGTAAACTACTTTTTGTAAGTCTTAACAAAAGTGACAAACTTACAACTCTCAACAAAGGGCACTAACTTGCTACTCTTAACAAAGGGGACTAGCTTGACTTCAACATAAGTTACTTTTTGTTACCGTTTGATGCACAAAAGAGGGCTTTACATTATTTTTTAAACACGTAGAGCACTTTAATTTCAAAATCTGTATTACAGTACTGAAATAGTCAGAACAAGTTAAAGTAATAGAACATATTGTGGTTTTTTTTTTGGTTTTGTTATTGGTGTCAAGAAAATAATTTGTTTTTCCTGACATAGGTCTGGAGAATGTACCGTGCATGATAGTACTGGGGAATCCTGACTTTCTGCAAGGGACTCACCCTGGGGGCAACTCTTCCCCTTCTCTCACCTCACTCTGTTTCATTTGACTCTGTCCTACAGTCACACCCTTGCACAACTTTCACACGCGCCCTCGTGGTAAAGCCCTTCCATTGCACTTTGGTTGGGCTAGCTTCTGAGGGCGCACAAACCTAGCATAGGTACACACAGACGCACACATGCATCCAAGCACTGGTTTATGCGTCCTGATATGGCCCAATGGACTACGGTCTGGGGTGGAAAATGGCCCGCCTCCGCCAGTAGAAACTAGCGAGGCAAACATCTAAGCAAAAAAAAAAAAAAAAAAAAGTGCATGATAGTAAACTGAACTCTTGTATTATGACTTCTGAACTAAACGTCTAAATTATTCTTAGTTAAAACAGTCAATAAACAAAGTATCATGGCAAATAAAATATAAATATACTCATAATCATAGTAATTCATGTCTATATCGGCAGTCTAGGGAAGATGTAGTTGTAATTGACACGTTCTATATAAATATGGTGGATCGTGAAGACTAGTCGAAAGTGAGATCACTTGCTTCGACTGGGGTTACACCGCGCCCGAAATCACGGACGGGCAGAAAACATCCGGATGTGGTTCGTTCCTGGTACGACGGCTCCTCTAGTTGACCCAGCTTTAAATGGGTACCTGATGAATGAGTTGGGGAATGTATAAACAGCAAGGAAGTGAACAGACCACCACAACTTACATAGACTGCGGATTAGTCTATGAAGAGTTATCTTCATCCCCGACGGCAGCTGTTGTCAGTCTTAAGATTGATCAACCAGAGTATATGGTCAAAGCGACAGATCTTCTCAGACAATCTTACAACCAGTCTTAGAACTGATCAACCAGAGTATATGATCAAATCGATGGACATGCTCAGACAATCTTACAACCAGTATTAGAACTGATCAACCAGAGTATATGGTCAAAGCGATAGACATGCTCAGACAATCTTACAACCAGTCTTAGAACTGAGCAACCAGAGTATATGGTCAAAGCGATGGACATGCTCAGACAATCTTACAACCAGTCTTAGAACTGATCGACCAGAGTATATGGTCAAATCGATGGACATGCTCAGACAATCTTACAACCAATATTAGAACTGATCAACCAGAGTATATGATCAAATCGATGGACATGCTCAGACAATCGTGAAGTCAGGCTAAGGGAATAGAGATAACATAGGGATGGCAAACCTGGATCCAAAAATGTGGTGCTGAAACAGGTTGTGCAGTGTTGAGCGGCCCACATACGAGTATTACAGCCTCATTGTAAACTGCGACATTACGTCAAGTTGCCCTTTTCAGAAGAAGAAGCAGAAGAAGAAGAAGAAGAAGAAGAAGAAGAACAACAACAACAACAACAACAACAACAACAACAACAACAAGAACGTCTAAACATTTATTTGCTTTTTTTAGATTCTTCAACATCATCGCATCATCTATTCACATTACCTTAACATTAATCTACATCACCTTAACACCTACATACATGGTTTTAGTTATAATATACACATTTTTAACTTGTATTTATTTCCTATCATTCATAAATATCGTTGTATCATCTATTAAAATCATCTTATCATATATCTACATTGTCTTGCATCTACCTACGTCATCTTATAATCTGTTTACATCACCTTAATACCTCCCTGCATTATCCCCTAACATCCCCATACATTATCTTAACATATCCCTATATTATCTTAACATCTCCCTTCATTGCCTTAACATCTCCCTACATTACCTTACCATCTCCCTACATTACCATAACATCTCCTACATTATCTTAACTTCCCCCTACATTACCTTAACATATCCCTACATTACCTTAACAGCTCCATACATCGCCTTAACATTTTCCAACATCGCCTTAATATATATCTACTTTACATTAACATTTATCTACATTGCCTTAACATCCAGCACTCCCCTGCGCCAGGGCTTAGGTCCGCTTACATCTGTGACAAGAGCAGTTAACGCTGCCAGACAGAATATTCAAGTAAAGGTTTTGTTCCTGCCTTAATCCGGTCCACATCCGCCAGCGACCAACCAAGATCCCTTGTTCGCCTGTATTCATTGTAAACGTGCGTTCGTATTGCACGTTCTGTAATCCCTCGGTAGTTCCACTTAAGTGATTGCTAGAGACTAAGGAATGAAAGTGATGGTTGTAGTTGTTGGTTCTACAGGGAATGGTGCTAAATTTGAGTTGGCACGCGAAGAAATTCTGGGAAGTGGAGTAAGCAGACACCGAAACACCCCTCTTGGGCAGTAGAATCCCCAACTCTTGCGGATTGATCTCTTTGTGAATACAGTTCGTCTACTGGATTTGAAAAGAAGAATATAACTACAGGCCAAATAATTCGAGGTGTTTGAAACGAAAATCTAAATTATATTATTTTCTGCAAAATGAAGAGAAATGTGTATCACAACCTTTCCGACTTAGTTCCGATTTCGTTTGAAAAATAGTAGCCCCTGCGTCGCCTACAAATTGAATGGATCCTTCTAAAAGGAAGTCTTCCTATCGCGTGTTTAGCAGTTCGTGTACTACGGCGTTGTTTCCATTCTGGGGTCAGCTACCCGCCTTGCAGA